>CM031237.1:525421776-525642629 GCA_018340775.1 Taxus wallichiana var. yunnanensis
TAACTTCCTTGTCGTCCTCCTTTCTTAATTGGCATGATATTATACTTCTGTCATGTGTGGTACTATTGTGATAATAGTCCACCTGTTTTTTTTTAACGATCTATCTAGGTGAGCGTAGCGCATAATAAATTATATAAATACATAAATAAACATAAGCTAGTGAGTATGCCATCTTTACAGTCTTCAATCAAAAACTGCAAAGCCCTAACCATATACCCTGAATAAATATGGTGAATAACAAATAAACATAAATAAATGTCTGCAAACATGATAATCGTGAACCCTAAATCTTGAGAAAAAGCAAGTACTTGGGCAGTGGGCAATGTGAAATCATCGGGCTCTTGCTGAATATTCAACTGCAATTCAGCGTCTGCATCCTCCTGCTCTCCTGTTCTTTCCGCATCCAAAATACGAGACTTCTTTTCTATGTCCAACTCCTCCTCTTCGCTTTCTTCTGCATTAAAATGCATCTAGAAGTGAAAAAAAAAGAGCTTACCAACAAACAGAAGCTGTATTAAGTTCAACAATGGCTTGCCTTGATCTGAATCGTCAGCGCTGAGCTTGTCCCCCTCGATAAAATCGTCTCTGAGCGGTTCACCATCAGATGAAATATCACTGTCAACGCCAATGAGATTAAATTCTTCTTCTTCCTTATCAGAGGCAGAGAGGCGGCGTCGTCTTCTTCAAACAAGTTGCTTTTGCTTCTACTGTGAGGTTGAATGGAATCGATATGTTGAGCAACTTTCTTCTTCTTTGGAGCGTTAGGATGAAGCTTTTCACAGCTCCCCCTTACGTTTGTTCGTCAGACCAGCCATGGCTGAGAGGAGTTCAGATGGGAGTCGAACCTCTGATGATTCTACACCCTATACCTAAGATACTCGTTAAAAGAATATTTGTTATTTGCATCAAAATATTAGGTATACAAATTGCAAACGTTTTTTTCTCCATTTCTTTTTATTCCGTTAAAGAATAGCTTGATTTCACAATTTTAGGTCTTATTTCACCTGAAATTAGAAAAAATGAAGAGAGAAAAACAAATTGAATATATAGTGGCACTTAAATCACATATAGTAGCAACACCATCTATCGGGACTCGTGAGGAGGTTGATAGACACATATAGTTTTATTGAAAGGATTACATTTCTTATAATTGCACTTAGTGTGTTCTTTATCAAATAATTGCATGAATCAAGTTTTTTTATAAGCAAATAATTATGCCGAAGGCGTCTCCTATCGAGGGACTCATTGTTGGAAAGAGTCAAGTCTTTCCGGTATAATTTTTCCATGTCCATTTTCCGAGACATGTTTATTATTGTCTACGATACTACTTTGTAGCAACACTATTTCACCTAATGCACCCAACAAAAAATACAATCTTATCGATTTCGCCTTAGGTATGATACTCGAGTCTACGCAAGAATAAAAAGTTTGGAAACAAGGTGGACATCCACAAAAGCAAGAGAGAGTTACGTCATATGTTTTACTTACGGTGCCCCGCAAGATATCGATCTACCATATCAAAGCCATCACCCCTCGTTTCTACAAGATTTACGTTCTATGACAAATTAATGCAAAGGGTATAAGAAATCAAGGAACCTCAAAGTATGAGAGGGTTTAAGTGACCTCCGGATGTGGACGATGATGACGATGATACGGGTGCAAAAGGAGAGATCCTCTCCACTACGAGTTTGGGTGACCTACACAACAAAGAGAACTAAACAGAAAATGATTAACAATAAAGATGATGGGTCACTCGACGATGTCGGGCCTCTGAAAGCAATCACTTTCTGGATGGATGTCAACTCACATTTTGATGATAAAGATTTGATAAATGATAACCGATGGAAAGATGCAAATAATGATCTAAGACAGATATGATATGTTAGGAATGTTGAAATGATGATCCGATAATGAAAGATGCTTTGAAAAACAAAGCAAACTCCGAGTGGGTCGAGCGACAACCCGATCGATTAACATAAGATCAACAACGACTCGTACAGAGTTGGTCAAGGATGAACAAGAACAGAGTGAATTACGTTCCAAGCGTTGAACTGGGTGTAGAAATAATGATGAGCAAAGATGATGCAACCGGGAGTAGATCGATACAAAGGGCTAAGAAGGTCAACGATGTACACCACGTCTTCTGGTCGACGGTGATCGGGTCAGAAAACTAGATCGGGGTGATAAACAAGTGGGTGGCTAAGATAGAAGGCTCTGAATGAAGGAGAGGTTGTGGAACATAAGCAGATGAGTATGCAAATAGAAAACAAGGTCAACATAGGGTGGATCAACAGCCCGATTGATCGAGATGGGTCAATAGCAATCGAATCAAGATTTGGGATTGAACGAACCGGATGGGTGGCGAAGAAAAAGGACACGAAAGGATCGGGGGTGTTAACAAACAAACGTAGCTCTAGGGCTAGCTCTAGGGCTATCTATGAAATATCTCTAAGCAATATGAATCTTCAAAACTTTATCGATAACGTGCGAGAGTGCCAATGAAGGTCCAATCTTGTGGTTATTGATCACAAGGATGAGTGAGAGCGACTCAAAATCACAAGGAAGCTCAAAATCCAGAATTTTCAATCATTTGGGAGGAGGGTTAGGGGTGTATAAATAGGGTCAACGGTGACTGGATGAGTCATTGGTGACTGGAGTAGACTCACGAGTTAGGTAGGCGAGTTCATATTTGATTTCGGAAATAGAAGTGTTAATAAGGTGGGAATGGGTGACGAGTTGTTTCATGGCTACATGAAGAAGTTGGGGGAGTGAAAAGGGGAAAATGGGAAGATGGTGGGTGAGTTATTTAAGGGTAGGTGAGAAATTTAAGGGATGGGGGATAAATAATAATATTATTATTATTTAATGTGAGAATGGTGTAATTAATGGGAAATTAGGTGGGTTTAGGGATGAATTAGCATAATAAAATAATATTAAGGTGGGAATGGGATGGGTGATTAAAATAATAGGTAGTATTAATGGGTACTTAGACAAGGTTAGGGATGATAAGGGGGTTTAATAATAATGGGATGGGATTAAGGTATGATGAAAGGAATTAAGAGGAGAAATGAGAGGGACATGAGCATTTGGGGAGATGAAAGGCATTTGAAGGAGGAAGGGGAGAGTGATTGTGCGAGATGATGATAAAAAAGGAGCGATCGCATGACGAGGACCAACATACCGAAAAGTGGTGTCTACATTTGCCCCTTTTTGTTAAGCAGTTTGAGTCAAAGCAAGCCGCGAGGAAAAAACGAAAAGTGAATATGAAAGGTGATGGTTGTGGTGCTCCCCTCAAACTAGGGATCAATGACATAAAGGGGAGTCGATCACAAGTTTGAAAGAGATAGATGGAGGGGAAAAATAGGTGGGAAAAGAGATAGAAAAATGCCCCGAGTGAAAGGGGATGATCGGTGATGGGACAAAAGACGAGAATATGGCGATGACCTTGAAAACACATTAATAGGATCATAGCACAACCTACGATAGAGGTGTCGTTAATGACCTACGGACCCTATGCGTCAACAAAAGCCACTGCAAGATGGATGTACAAGACGTGGGACCAATGGGTCAAAGGTAGACATCAAGAGTATACGCAAACAAATAGTTGGGTGATAAAATGGGGCAAGGAACATGCGTTGTTCTGCAAGCATGAGGAAGTGAAAAATATGCATCCTGGGTGGGATGAGGATAAAAGATGGCCATGGATGTGGGCTTTTAAGATGAACAATTGTGCCCAAGAAGTGCACTATGATGGCCATGAAGCGAGCTACAAAATATAAGATAGATAGATCGGATAAGTCTAAGTGTGTTATGGGTGACACAAGTTTAAGGTAAGGGAAGGATAATGTAATGATGTGAATGATCACAAAGATGTAAAGAGAACAAGATTAGGGTTTGGGTCGATGACGATTGAGCGAGTCACCGAGGACTAGGATTGGGTTGTCGACGACTTGGACGAGTCGATGGCGATCGTGATCAGCCCGCGCCTATATAAGCAACTCGGGCATCGTATATGAGCACATAGTTGTAGTGTGTCCACCAGAGGATTCCATGGGTGATCAAGACCATATAGAGATGACAGTGGGTTTTCTAATGTGGCGAGTGGATCACGTATATGGAGACATGGCGTGAGGGGAGGAGTGGTATGAGGACAGATTAGGGAGGCTAGATGTAGAGGAGGTTAGATGGAGGTCATATAGAGACTTCCCATCATGGTCGGAGCAGATGTGCAACTTGAGAGTTTGAGGAGGGTGAGGTGGGTTCAGGGGAAGAGGCCTAAGATGATTGAGATTGTATAGTTTACTAGAGTGATGTGGTAATTTGGGGTTGTGCAAGGAGTAGTTGGGGCACCTATCTGATATAGGCAAAATGAGACAGAGAGGCACTTTCCTATGCGTATGATGGTGGATCCGCTAGATGAGGAGAGAGATCCCTAGGATGACGATGACGATGGCGATGTGGGTGTAGGAGAGGTCTATATGGATTGGTGGACTCAGCAGTGGGTGACGAAGGCCACCGAGGAGAGGGCACAGGTAATATATGGGGAGGAGGAGGAGGCGACGCCTAAAGGAGAGAAGGAGGTAGCGCTTGGAGGAGAGGGTGGGGATGGAGGAGCAACTGAGATAGCCCACCTTAAGGAGGAGTTATATACTACGCGGCGCGGGGAGAGGGATGTCGCACGACATGAGGTTGTAGGATTATACCAGGAGAGAGACTTGGTCATGCATCGGTGGGACCGATACCGTAGATAGAGGGAGACCTACAGGGCTAGGTTTAGAGATCTTGGATCCATTATTGTAGCATCAGGGAGTGAGGCTCAAGAGGCTTCACAGGGAGTTGACTAGATGGCTCCTCTTAGTACTATCTCACTAGAGCAGTACAAGGTAATGGGTGTAAAGGTGTGCTACTATGAGCACATAGTTACATCTAGACTACCAGTGCACCATGGTATGTGACCTATCTAGCAGGGAGCGAAGAGCAAGGAGATCAACACAACCAACGATGTCAGGTAGTACGATGAGCATGGTGCAACCAAGGTGTGACTGAGGAGGAGATAACAGGAAGACTCCCGCATCATAAGGACTTAGGTTATGTGATGTGTTAATCATCGACTAGAGGGTGAACATGATATGTACATGATTTAGATGACATGATGTATTTTTTTGAGATAGAGCGGTAAGAGACGCCTATCACAGATGTATGGACATTCTTTTATTATCACACACACACACACACACACACACACACACACACACACACATATATATGATTTTGTCATGGCTTATATGTGTTGTGTGATGATGTATATGATGGATTTTATTATATTATGGATGATGATTTACATGTTGGATGTGATGTGATGCATATTTATGGTGTGATTTTTTAACCACTTAATTTGGTGTGATGTTTTGATTATATCTTAGATTAGATGTTACATGGAAATGTGATTTAAATGATTTGATCTAATGATATGATAAATGTTGTAATATATGGATGACAAGTGTTTTAATGTTAGATGTTGATATATGATGGCTATAATAAATGTTGATTAGGAAATGATATGATAAATGGTAGATGTAAGATGACATAGATTGGAATATATGTGATGGGTTTATATGGAAACACAATAAATGTTTAGATGTAAGGATGATGTAGGTATAGGTGATGTTATTGATTAGATGAGCTTAGATGTTGAGGTTAAATAATGTGCTAGATAGTATATCGGAACGATATGAAGGATTGGATATGGATGGAAAAGTTGAGATAATGGAAGGGAAAAGGGAAGGGGTGCGACCTTGACAAGGTGACCCAAACATGAGAAAGTACACTTTGTCAGGGAGAGGAGTGTATGTGGAAAAGATGCTTGTGAATTGGATTAGAGCCACCTAGGGCATGATTCTACACACACACACAAAGAACTACATGGAGTCTGAAACGTAGTGTAGCACCCGGATCGTAAGTTCACTCAGTCGGGTGATTGTCGGGGTCAGTCCGACTCCCCATTTACATCTTTTTCTTTTTAGTATTTGATGTGTTTTGGGTTTTGCAAGTGTTCTTTCTCTTTACAGGTTACATGCAAATCTTACGGACTTAGTGCGACATACATGCGATCAACAACGAATGACAATGACATAGAAGCAACACTGTAAAAATCATTTTATGAGGTTATGAGTTGTCACAGGCACCCAACAGTGGTCTAAAATGCCCAGGCACCCCTAACCAAGTCCAAACACCCAAGTCCAGCCTATTCTGATAGTTTTGCATATTTATGGGCTCAGTTGTGACATTCCTGCCTTCTGTTCCATCAGTTTTCTAGCTCGACATAGCTTCGGGATTATAGCTAAATAAACTAAGTACCTTATCCCTTTCTTACACATAGAGTTTCAAATTAAATTGTTTATTGCTTAGGTCAAATCCATACTTCATTGTAATATCTATTACATTGTGACTTTGAAATTATGATCTAACATTTATTTTCAATATTTGTTAAATCATTTATATGGTCCAATCCAGTCGGGAGCAAGCTTTCCACGTTGGATCCTTTCTAGAGTAGTGACATTTTGATTAAAAGGAATAAAGGAGAAGGGACACAATGTCATCCGTGTCTATGGGGATGATGGATGAAGAATGGGATGGATTGATGTGCATGGGAGATGTAGAAGGAGTGTGCGAGGAGAACTAAGAGTGATGAGTGGACACTCCTCTAGTGAGAAATGTCATGTTATGTTGGATAATTTGGATATAGATATGGATACCACGGGGGATGGGGAGGCTCGTTAGAAAGAGGAGTGGTGGTAACTCTAGGTTTTGGTGGGATTGGTGACTGAGGATCATGAGGGTGAGACCAAGTGGTGATATAAATGACATTGATGAAGAACGAAGGACTTTCTTTAGAAGGGGTATAGTTGGGAGGAGGGATTGTGATGAAGGATGTGGATATAGGAATAGATTTAGATGCCTCATGAGATGTGGATTTGACTTGAGGATTGGCCTTTGATGTGGATGATGTGGGAGGAAGAGGGTGGTCTTGGATGATGACATCAACTTATTTTATGAGATTGTGGATGAGGGTGTGAAAGGCCTTGCAACGCTCGTGTCATGTTTAGGGGTAATGACGACAAGCACAAATGGCATTAGAATCAAACCATGTGGGATTTCGCCCATGTGGGTCAAATGGCTTGATGGGTGGAAGGGTGATTACGGATGCCTGGATGAGATGTTGAAGGATGTCAGTATAAGACCGGTGAAAGTCTTTAAAGAAGGGGTGATGGGTGGTGAATTATGTAGGGAGGTAGATGAAGACAAGTGAGATGCCTTAATCTTGTGAGGCTTAATAGGGGCCTTGGATCCTAATTTAGATTTGAAAGGAGGAGTGGAAGACTTTGATTCAGAATGAGAGGGAGAAGCGGATGACTTGGATGCCGATTTGAAAGGGGGCATAGATGACTTGGATGGTTTTGATTGAGATGGGGTAGCGGGGAATACCTTTGGTAAAGGGTGTGGTCCCAAAATGGATGGAGGATGGCCCGAAGCTAGATGATGAGGTGTTAGATTGTTTAGATGGTCTAGATCGTTGGGGTTGATATATATTTTAAAGATGTGAGGATGGAGGATGGAAGGGGATTTTGGATAATATGATTGATGAGGTCAAAAGATGTTGTAGATTTTGTGGGTTTGAGAGGTGTGGATGGAGGGGTTGGGGGACTTGATGATAGTTAGGATGAGATGGGAATGTGACTTGTGGGTGAATCGGGGGATGTCTACTTGGTAGAGGTTACAAGGATGACGTGGATGCGGACAAAGACTCGAATGTTGATGTAGATGTGGATTTGATTGTATATGTGGATAAGGCGGGAATGTAAAAGTAGACATGGATATAGAGATAGATGTTGGAGTAGATGTGGGAACATATGTAGTTGTGGATGTGGTCGATGCGGTTGTAGTTGATGTAGATAAGGGTATAAAAGGTGATGTAAATGTAGGGATGGGTGTATAAATAGGTGTTGAGATAGGTATGGATGTGAAAGATGTAGATGGAACATGTGTGGGAATAGAAGCAAACATTGATAGGAGGGTAGATGTATTCATAGATAGGAAATATGTGTGTGTAAGATAGATGTCAGTGGAATGGGGATAAGTGAAGTAGATGTAATAGATGTGGAGTAGGTATAATAGGTGTGGAAAAAGAAGTAGACATAGGTGTAAAGGTTGTGAGATTGAAACAGATGTAGGATCGATTGATGCGAGATAGAGTAAAGAGGATAATGGATGAGGTTGGAGAAGTTGAATCGACCCAAAGTATTGATCATGTAAGGTATTTGAGATGTAGCAGGATCAACTTGTTTGTTTGGTGCATGATTATGAAAGGGTTTTAAATACATCCAAAGGTTAGTTGGGGGAGCATTAAGATTGTCCATTTGAAGGTCCCTTGGTCGATAAGGCATTGACGTGGCCTTTCAAGGTACGACACTTTTTAATGTCATGACCATAGACCGATGGTGTTTACAATAGTGGTCCTCGTAAAACCATGCGGGTTTGGGATGTGAATTATCTATGGGGCGGATTAGAGGAAGCTAGATGAGGCGTGTGGCCATAAGCTTGTCAAATATAGAACTATAAGATTCCTCTGAGGGGTATAGTTAGGAGTGGGCCGAGGAGCTCTCTCTCAGGAGGCTCAAAAGAGATGTATACGTATAAGAGGATTTTACGACAACAACATTGGTTATTTAGTAGACTTGTCATTAGGAGGAAAGGATTATTTAGAAAATCAATTTTAGGTTTATTAGATTTGATTTTGACATGGCCTTGCTTTGGGTTATAGTTTACGAGCAAGGTGAAAGCTTCTTCAAAGCTCTAAAAGGATTGGATAAGAAGGGTAGAAGAAATGTGGTTGTACATGATAGAGAAAAGAGTTCAATTAGCTCGGTTTGGGGAAGAGAAAAATGACAATTTGGTTGATGAGACCCCATTCTTACCAAAGAACGAAATATGTGATGGATAACGAATTCAAATTGTTTAATGGCGTATAGGTTGGTGATAGTGATTTTACGACCGATGTTAATGTGAGAAATGTTCTAAAAAGAGCTACGTGAGTTACGTGAAGGAGAAGAGGGAATTTTGGGAGATGTCGTTATACCAATCCAAGGTGGGATTCAAGCCAATGACATGGGGAAAGTATGAAGTATGAGGTCTTGATCATTACGATGAGGTAACATGCATGTCTCGAAGGCATGGAGGTACTTCCGAGGGTCCTCCTTATTGTTAAATTTAGAGAACTTAGGAATTTTCCAATGAGGAGGATATGGCTTGATGGGGACAAAAGGATGGATGGGCTCATTAGAAATTTGTTCGTACGTGTATGAGCTCTTCGGACCGCAGTATCGACCTTCAAATTGGCCAACCTTCCCATCAATGTGATGGGGTGCATTAGAGGTAGATGGATGAGAAGTCGAAGGATGAGGTTGTGGGATGTAAGAAGCGGGACGGGTTGGATCGAGGATAAGATTGATAGTGTTGAGAATAGGTAGGGGTGTTTGGAGGTGGTTAATAAGGGGAGATAAGTGAAAAGCTACGATTGGATGGGAAATGAGAGATTGGTTGTTTAGAGATGTAATGTAGGGGTGGGTCGATGAGAATGGTTGTTGAGAGATGAGGATATTAAATTAGGTTTGGATAGGACGAGTTAGGATATGTGTGAGGGGGTTGAGATGTTTGGATAGGGTGAAGAGGGGTTATATATTAAAACCACCTTGGGGGAGGTTGATGAGTTTGAATAGATTCTATGGGTGGGGTTGCGAGATAGCAACACTTGTATGGATTTGGGAGGTAGAGAAGGGTAGATGGGCAGACCCACGGGAAAAATAGTCATGAAGGACCATGATGTAGGAGAATCACTCCTTACATATAAATAAGTCATGAAGACATTAGTTTAAGCTTATCAAGTGTGATAGCAACGTCTTAAAGGTCATTAGGTGTCATTTAGTAGTTTTTGTTGGTGTCTAGACTTTTCAAAATTCAAAAGAGGCATTTTCCCTCCTAGATGCAAATTTTAAATTGAGGAGCCATTTTAGCTTGATTTGATATTGTAATTCATTCTCGAAGGTTGAGAACTTTGTAAGAGGCTAGAATGAGGCAAAAGGTCGTGTATTAGGTTCTCTTTAGGTCATGAATCATGAAATGAGTTAGTCATGTTAAACTTCATACATTAGGTAAGAGTAACCTCTTAGAGTGGAATCTCATCATAAACCATGTTATGTAATTGATCAAGGAGTAGGAAACTCAAGTAAGAGGTGATAGAGAGAATATAAGAAGCATAATGTAACTGAAAATACTCATTCTATACGGATATGAATCAAAGTGTAAGGTTATAAGAGGAACATTGGAGGAAAAAGACTCGACTTTATGATTGTTTTGGCATGTAATCTTGGTGAATGCATGTTTGTATTCTTGTAAGGTTATAACCATTAAATCTTGTGCTTTTGTTTATGAAACGAGTTATGACTGATATATGATGGATCCTTATGTGGTTATGATAGTTGTAGAGTTTGCTTGCGAATAGAAGAAACTTATGATCTTGCTCAAGCTTGCATTCTCTTATAGTAGCTCATTTAAGACTTATGCATGAAAGTTTGTATTGATGAGATTTTTATACAAGTACGAAACAAGTAAAACCTATGCATATAATTGTAAAAGACCTTATACTTAGAAGGAGGATACGTGAAGACTCCTTTTCGTAAGATTTGCATGTTTTCTTTACTTGTGTATTAATGCATGTTGGAAGATGTGACACTGATCGGTGGTAAGAGCTTTCTTACTTAACCAAGTCTGTGTGTTATGACCATATAGGAAATATATTGTTTTGTAACCATTGAGGGAGAGATATTTCATGTGTGGGCTTTGGTATAGGAGGATCATGTGTGGCAAATAATTATCTAACAATGGATTGCTCTGTTTTGTGCCTTATAGACTCCATTGGTAGGCTCAGGATAATACATATACAACTATGAGAGGAAGCTATTGAATGATCCATAGGAAGTTATGTTTGAGACCTCATAAAAGAAAGAAAAAGGCTTTCTAGAAGGAATCTATGAGTGGAGATTGTTACTAGAAATATGACTTTGTTCCTTGATGGATTACTGAGCTTTTCACTGTTTAACTAATGGAGAATCCACATATTCTTAAGAATGTAAGTATTTCTTTTCATTATGAAGTAAACCATGTGCATAATGATGAAATAATCCCGAGGACCAAGTCTTAGACCATAGAAATAAGAAATTTTCATATATAAGGAGTTTATTACCTTATGGGCTCCCTTACGGTGAAAATTAGCTTAGGGTTTATAGGAAGTTTATTGGTTGAGGCCCTTACACATGGAGTCTACACTTGTAATTTGGAAGTAATCACTATGGTTGGGTAAGGAAAGAGATTAAAAATGAAATTTAGAGTTTTAGTGGCTAACATTGGAGAAATTAATAACAACATGTCATTCTTGGGATAGTTGCAGTCAGAGACCTAGTTTGAGGAGTCCAACTACAAAGGAAGTGGTAGAATATGAGGAGTTTAAGCCAGGTTTAGTACATAGAATGAGTAAGGAAAAGGTTACCCAAAAGGGTTGGGTTTGGATTATATATGTGAAATTAAGTCATGACAGAGCTCGGGAATAAGGCTAGAAGAGTTGGGTAGGCTTTAAGGTGGAAAAGAAGGTTTGAGAGAGATGCACAAAGAGTTAGATCTTGATATTTTCATCACACCTCTAGGTTGGTAAAATATTCTTAAAAATGTGTTCACCTTGTTGGTGTACCCCTTAGAACAATCTAAACTTGAACTAAGAAAAATTCTTGCTTTAAGGACTCAAGCTGGCAAGTTTTAGCAAGATAGAGGGAAGAAGATCCTTGTACACATTTATATCGGTTAAATGATTTTTAGAACAATGTTTTTATCTTTGAGACAAAGTACAAACATAAAAATACATAGTAAAGGCTAAAGAGTAAGTGAGGCTTAATTTTGGAGGCAAGACTAAGAAGACTAGTGAAAGCAAGAATAAGCAAGATAAGAGGTGGTGGAAACTTTTTGTGGGGAAATTAGAGGCTAAATTGTCATTGTTAAAGGTGTATGTTGCATGGAAAAAATGTATTAAGTATAGACCGCGCGTGAGGGTTTAAGGCGCGTGCGAGGTAGGCGTGAAGGTGAGCACGTAAGGCGTAACAAACATTAGTCGAAGGCTCATGCCTAAGGAAGAAACATTTGGGACTTACTCAATTTTGGGGCCACGAACTAAAAATAGATAATGTCGAGATTGAGTGGTGTTCAAGCAATGTTCCAGATTTAGAAGAGAGCATCGAGACTTAGAGAGGAAGGAACATATATTTTGGGATAGACCACATGCAAGGTAAAGATTAAGGGTCATGTAGAGTTCGAGCTAATAATAGGATTAAAGCAAAGGTTATTCAAAGATTCGACCTATTATTAGGCGAGATGCATTCATTCTAAGTTGCTTTGTATGTACGTATGGCTATTTTGAGCATGCATGCACTGCTTTTGAGATGCATGGGCGGTGAAGGGAAAGTCCCCACCCCTATATACGTTAGTCGATTTGCATTGTTTTAAGGACACTGTATGTATTGTAGAGTTATGCTGCCCTGATATACTAGCACTCATGACTCTCTCGGTTATTTTGATTATGTATTTAGCTTCACATTTACTTGATGAATTAATGCAATGGATAATTGTGGATGGATTTTTGTAATAGATGTGTATGATCATGGTATTTGTATGTTTAATTTGATCTTAATTATGGTTTAATTCATTATGGTCAATGGTTGTGATCTTATTTATGTTATGTTTTGCGCTTCGGGTGAGCATTCAGATCTATTTGAATGAAGTGTCAGCGCGCTTAGGCATTCAAGTGGAAAAACAAGACTACCATTTTGGTTAGTTGTTGAGACCTCTTTTCAAACTATTTGTCATGATGTTGCATGATGATGGCGCATCAATGAATCTTGCGCCATATGAAGATTGCGTAAACAAAGGAAAAGATCAACTTGCATTGAAGATATGGTTGGGCCTAATTTCAATACGCATAAGTGAGCGGAAGATAATCTATACCATGAGCTCTATGAGATGTTTTTTAGCCTTTTTCCTATAGAATTGTATGAGTGGTTGTCAATGTAGGCATCAAAGAAAAAATGGATTTGCAGATCCGTGGTTTGGACGTAGGAAGATTACCAAAAATTGTTTGATGTAGATGAACCTTGGATGTGTGTTGTAGATCATTGGTGGGCTTGTGTTGTGCAAAGTTATACTTTGGAGTACGTTATTTCTACATATTATTATTTGGAAGTTGTTGAGTTTGAATTTTTATGAGCCCAGAGGATCTTACATTCACATTATTCCTTTGATAATTAAGATCTTCATGACCATGTTGATCTTAGAGAGCCTACCTATGGATAGTTAAACATACCACCGCATATAGGGGCATGAGCATGTATGGTGAAATATGGCAGACCTTGCAGAACAGAAAGACACCAAGAAGAAAGGCGACTCAAGTATAATGAAGTGCGAGAGAGGGAATTGGAAAAGCAACATGATATTGAGGAGTCTATGGAGTTTCAAAGGATGATTTCTCATGAAGGATTTGAAGCTCAAGTGAAAGATGTGGAGCTGGAGAATCAGACTCACCCCCACTTAGGCAAGCACAATAGAGAATCCCCTTCGACTTTTAATGAGAGTGCATTAAAAGAGGAAATATTGAGGACCGTGGGTGCGTATTTGATCGCACCTGACAACCTAGCCCTTACGCATGGTGTTCCAGTTTTAGAAGTAATCATTGATAAGCAGGTGAGTGTAGGCAATCCAATAGCTTAAGGTAGATATCATTTTCCTTAAAATATAGAAGTACATCAAACAACACATACACCTATGGCAGCACAAACATCATCTTTGTTGTTTGGAGGCCCGATTAGAGGAATATTTTCTAGCACGTCATCAAGATAGAGTGTGGGCACACATAATATTGGGAATACGTTTGGAAGTATTACAACTTAGCAGACTGTGGGAGTTCAATTTAACACTACAATTGGGACCCAAGGAAGTACATCCATTGGTCTGTTATCTATTACAGGAGGTGGATCAAGAGGATCAAGAGGATCAAGATTAAGAGGATCAGGTGGTTGTGGAGTTGGAGGAAATAATGGTGGGGTTATGGTTCTAGATCTGGTGGACAAGGTCCACACCCCCATCAACCACATCAGGTGTATTACAAAATGTCTCTCCACTTTCCAGAATATAGAGGTATTGAAGATGCAGCAGAGCATGTACACAAGTGTGAGTTACTATGGCATGCCAAGATAATCAGCCTCAGATAGAAAAGTAAGTCAGTTTGCTACTACTTTTTCAAGGGCGTGCACATAGTTGCTACATAAAGTATGACCCGCATTAGACTACGGTGGATTATTATGCTTTATGCTCTACGTTTCTAGTTGAGTTCCATATTCTAGAATTTGAGTATAAATGTATCAGTGCGCTCAAGGACATTAAGCAAGGTTTATCTAAGAGCATTCGAGAATATTACACATGTTTTAAAACTTTATTATCAAAGTTGTCTTATGACATACATCCTAGTCAGCATGTACAGTGGTTTGTTGGGGGATTGTTGACTCCGTTCTAGAAGGGCGTTATCTCATAAGACCTTTGTGGATACGTGCGATGCTTTGGAAGAAGCTTCACACGTTGAGGAAGTTGGGAGTGTGGATACTGGAGTAAGTTCATTCTTAGAAGCACAAATTACAACCATGGTGAAACAGTTGGAGAAGATCTCTGCTAATTTAGCTCATGAGATGCGTAATGGAATATGGTGTACAAATTGTAAGGTTGAAGGACATACCAAGGATAGTTATCCCTCGTAAGTCGGTGCGCACCATGTTGTTGGATTGTGAAATTTGTCATTTGGACCATGATGCAAGTAGATGTCCCCTCTTACAACGCGTGATCTAGAAGAATGTGTCTATATTGTAAGATTTGTAAAACTCATACTCATGACACTGTTGACTACAGAGTGATTGATCATATCCATGAATCCATTGAGACTTGTGTGTGTCAGACTAGTGTGGCAAGTGGATCTAAGGAACAAAGAGAGAAACACAATGAAGGGCATAATAATGGAGATAACAAGAATATAGGATTTCGTGGAGGATATAGAGGTCGAGGTCGCGGTGGTGGCAAGAGGAGGATTTTCTAGAGGAACTTGTTATACATGTGGATCTCCTAATCATTATCAAAATGAGTGACCTTAGAATGTATTTTTCTCATGGTGTGGAAAACAACACAAGTTTGAAGAATGCCCCGACTTATATGAGCACGTGAGCAAGCAACACAAACAAGACAAGGGCACGAGAATGATTGAAGTACAATGTGTAGTTGAATATCAATAGATGTGTAAGGCAAGACCTACCCTTGAGTTAAAACTTGTTCTAGTTACTACATGCATTGAGGTTGCACGTGCACGTGAACCTTTGAAGTATAAACCAACTATAACAAATAAAGAAGTGATAAATGCCAAGTACCCTAATGTTGCACATCAGAAAGAGGTTTACCAGGAAACTATGGATGTTATCAAGGATTTGCAAGGAGGGATTTAGAGTTTTAAGGAGCATGCACGCATGATGGAACAAGAAAAGAAGGTTGAACTCCCGTAAATGGACGTAGATGACTTAAAAGAGGTGCATCGAATGTTGTGCCAAGAGAACATCATATCTATGTTAGGAGAGTGTTTGAGAGAAAAGGTACTACACACAGTGCACTCGAGCGCAAGAGGGAAGATATTTCATGCAAATTTTCCTCCACATAATCATGAGTATGATAAGGAGATTAAACTAAATGTAGTCATAAATGAATGGCTTCGATAGATACAAGTGCAAAAGTTAATGTACTTATGTTGGATGTGTTTAATCAAATGGGAAGATGTAGTCGCAAAATCATGCACTTACTACTACATTTATACTACCAAGTATGTTATTTTATATATGGGTATTGTGTAATAAAATTACTCAAGAATGACCCATCCCCTAGTCTTTTCGTTAGTTAGTCGGTCCTCATTGTCATTTGTCTGCGGTACAACCGTCGGTTGTTTCTATAGTTTTGTTATATCGTTAGGAGTCTTAGGTGTCGTAGTTTTCTTGATTTTCATCTCCAGTCATCGACCGAGGTGCCTAGGGTAGTGTTGGGGTGCCCATGGGCACTCCGGTCCATGATTTTAGGTGCCCTGGTCCCCATAACACTTGGGTATAATTTATCTATTCGAGGTCGGTCTTTGTCATTTTCTGTTCATTACCCTAGGTACTAGTCGGCATGTCGGGTCATTAGTGTCAAAATTTGAACAAGAGATCCCTATATAAACATAACATACTCACTACATTATGGGCAGAATATCATCTATCAAGGGCTAGTTCTCTACAAAGGCAAGAGATCGCATTTGGGCATCTTCTACATTTGCATCATATAAGCATAAGGGAAGGGTTGTATTCATTTTATTCCATCCACCATTTGCATCTTTACATCTAGTTATTGCCCCCTACTTTTGCGTCATTGGTGCTAGGGCAACCTACGCACACAATTGCACACACAAGCACATATAACTACATAGGGTCTGGAATGTAGTGCAACTTGTAAGTCCACCATTGTGGCAGCTAAGGTCAGTCCGAACCATTCATATGCATCTTTCTTTTTTTAGGGAGTTGATATTTTCTATGGGGTTTTGTAGGTAAGTCTTCATCACATAACTACAATGACATACACAAAGGTATTGCGACAACAGAGTGCCAGAGATGAAGATATTATCATAAGACTTTGCGACATTTTCAAATTTAGATACTTGAGCTTTTCTATAGACTAGAGTGCCCAGATTATAGACCAAAGTGCCCATAGGCGCCCGGTCCTCTCCTAAGCGCCCCAATACTGATGCATAAATCTTCATTTCTTTACAATTTCTGGGTACCACCATCATTCCCTGCCCTGTCTACACATCATCATGTCCAGTCCTAGACATAACGAGGTAAGTTAAAATTAGGTTAGTACCTTATCCATTCTATTTCATTTATTTTACTTCATTCAAATATCAAAATAAAATATTTAACATTTGTATTTCATTTTATGTTAGCTATTTCCAGTATTGTTCTATTTAGATTAACTTAGAATATAGATTCCAAAACCATATTCTAGTTAATCATTTTTGTGAACCCGTCTTTTCGAATAGTTTTGCCTAAGATCCAATCAAACCCCGATGGCTAAAGATCACTCATATTCTTCGCCCATTACGTCACTTCAAAGCATTAACCCTATTTATGATGAGGATGTCATAATTGAGCTCAAAGCTCTATATAGTGTTCCACTTGCTACACACAATCATAATTAACAACTCTTAGATGGCCAACAATATGTGCCTACTAGTTTTACATATTCTCCTATAGGCATTAGTATTGTTGAGGATCCCATCACATTTACTCATTATACACCATGTCATACAATCACTTGTGATCCTCCTTTTGATCTTTTGCAAGAAACCTTAGATGATTCTCTTATTGATTACTCGCTAGGAATTAATAATCATTCACAATTCCATAATGATTCTTCTATTACTTTGGCCACTGATATAGATCCTTCTCACAACTCTACCATTTCTGAAATCGTTTCACCTACTACATCTCCTACTAGTTTGCACGTTTCTTCACATTATGTTGATGATCCTATTGATAGCCTCCTTAGCAATGTTATCACTACTAAGGCTCTATCTCGATACTAGTGAGGAAAAGGATAGTCATGGTTCTCCTTCTTTATACACTACGTTGAATGTGACTCTCTTACTCCATTGTTACCTTCTCCTGACATTACATCTACTACTATGCATGAGTCACCGCATCTATTGCTTATTCTTCTCCTATTATTACATCATCTGCAACTCTTAGTCCATCCTCTCCTATAGATGTGTCTCCATCGGTCACCTCATATATTAAGGTTGTTTCGACTAGTCCTACCATAGCTATGGATACTTCATCTATCTCACCTAATATAGCTTCCTTGGCACCCACCCCTAGTGTGCCATTAGCATATAAATCTCCTTTTGTCACCTCTTGATATCCCTATAATTACTCATAATGGCAAGCTACAACCGCTTAATACTTTGTTGCCATCTTCCACCATTCCTTCACACAACATTATCTCTCTCATGCATGCTATAGGTCAACTCCAATCTCAGGTTCACTTCCTCACTTTAGAAAGTAGAGCCTATTATTCCTAATAATTCATTGACAATAATTCATTACATGGTAATCCAATCCCTAAAAATATTCATAACTCTACATTTCCTCAAGATTTTTTCATGCCTACTTTCACATGTTTTAATGGTATTGGTGACCCTCATACTCATATTCTACATTACCACTTGCTTATGGCCTCTTATTCCAATGATAGATTGTTACTTAAGGCCTTTCGATATAGTCTTGTGTTGACGCATTGCAATGTTACAATCATCTCCCCTTTGGGTCCATTAGTACTTTCTATGACATGGAGGACACTTTCCTCCATCATTTCATCATCAACAATGGCCCTAAAGTCACTTATGATCACATACCTACTTTACATCAGGGCTCCTTTGAACCTATCAAGGATTATATCTTACGATTCAATGCTTGTATACATCAACTCATATTCCAACCTATTGACTTAGAAAAGTAATTTATTTTTTGTCGTGGCCTAATTCCTCCACTCAAGCAAAGATTACAATATGATACATGTGAGTCATTCATTCTCCTATGTTATAAAGTTATTGACCTAGAAAAATATCTTCTATCATCACATGTCATAGAGCCTACACATACTTCTTCACCATTTCTTCATCTAGTATTCCGCCCGCACCTTTGGTCGAGCATCCAAAGAAAGCTCCACCTTGCCTCACATACAAAGCAACCAAGCTCGACCCACTCTACCACAAAAGCATACTTCCCCATCCACGACAAGCTACTACTCCCATCACTCCGCCTAGGTTGTGTGAACCTTTATATTTCTCTCCTCACTCTTGACCACAAGATGTGATGCATGTGTTACTTAATAAGTAATTAATTCGCCTACCCTCCAACCAACATCATCCACAACACCAATTACAGTGTTAGCATGACCAACCTTATTGTAATTACCATCACATAAATGGCCATATGGATAATGATTGTCTTTCCCTTCATGATAGATTACAACACTTAGAGGATACGGGTATTATCTACTTCGACTCTCGTGAATGGTCTATATCTCCTCTACCATGTTAGCAAAGGCCTACTCTACTTGAGTCTTCTTCATTAGGTACTCAGTTTATCGGTCACTCATTGCCATCACATGTGTGTTCTCCACCTCATCCACTACCTCCACCATCACATTCATTACATCCATTGCTTTCTCACTATTCACCACTTCATGTTGCTATGTCACATGGGCTCCTATAACCCTCTGCATTTCCCATTGCTGCTCCATATGACATTCAGTTTAGTTCATACACTCATAGTGCATGGTGTTAGGAATAAAACTTAGCTTAATTCATCATTAGTTGATATTTGAATAAATGTAATAAGTTAAAGTATTTAATTTAAATACTTTAAAATTATGTTAATAGGTATTAGTTATCTTTAGTTTTTAGTTAACTAAGTGATAGTGTTCTCATCCCTATGTTTGTGGGATCATGTTCTATCTTGCATATTTTGTTCTTGGATGATTTCCATAAGGGCAATAGGGGCATTGGGGGCAATATGCTATTCTTGCGTATTTGCTCGATTAGGTGATTTGTTTCCATATATTGTGGATGATATAGAAGATGTCTAATATCTATAAATATTGCAACTCTCTTATTTGTTTGTAATGTTTGATTTTGATATTAATAAAATACACAAACATCGTCTTGTTTCTAGGTAAAGCTTCTGTGTCAAATATATTTTTCAAGTATTCATTATCAATCCCACATGCTTCCACTGCTTCACGCCACCTTGGTCTTTAGTAGGGTATTGTTATCACCGTACTCCCGATGACACACTTGTGTTTTCACGGTTCTTACATGTTGTTGAGGGATTTGTTCTAAGAACCTCATCTAGCACACTCAATCATTTCTGAAGATGATAATGATATAACTATATAAAATTATAGAGGGGACTCATTAGAATGGATAGAAGGCGAAAGGGTTTTTGTTCATAACGGTCATTTTTTTCAAATTTCAAATGTTGCAATGACCTTTTGTCCATTTCTACCTGTGACTTGGTGGGTGTGAAGAAATCCTCTGCTGTGGGCCATAGATTGTCGCAAGCTCTTGAAGCGTCTGGGACCCGAACTCGCTATCTCAAATAGAGATCTCAAAGGAAGAAAAGGAAGCGCCTCGGTCAAACCAACCTTTAGCTGGAGTTTATTTCTATTTCTTTGGCAGATTCAGTTGATCTTGCTTCTCAGATTTCCCTTGTTGGTAAAAGAGCTTTAATAGCCAAATTTGTGGGCCATTATCTGACGATTGAGAGCATTCGTAGCAGTGCGACATACAATGGGGAAGTGGTCTTCATATTTGGTTCTTGGATAAAGGTTTATTCTTGGTAATTTTCCAAAGTGAAGCGCAAAGGGATGATTCTTTGGCAAGGAAAGACTTCCTCTTTGCAGAGTCTGGGATTCACCTTCATGAATGTTCCACACTCTTCGACACAGAACAAGATGATATGGAAGGCATTCATGTTTGGATTCGGTTGTACTCTCTCCCTAGTGAGTTTTGGTCTCCGAATAACCTTACTAAAATTTTCTCTAGCCTGGGTTGTGTTATTTGCATAGATCCAGTTACTTTGGAAGGAACTCTTTCTTCCTTTGCTAGGATTTGCATTTCTATAGATTCTTCCAAGAAACTTCAAGAGTTTATTGTCATCTCTTACTCATGCAGGAATGGGTTTAGAAAGTGGACTACGATGCAATCTCTAACAGCTGCTTCTATGCATAAAAAAGTGGGACATTACCAGAAAGCGTGTAAAAATCCCTCTACTTCCAGTGCGGTTGTCTAGAAAAAAAGCTTGTCCAACCAGCTATTTCGTAGGTCTTTGACCCGTGGTCCCCGAAAAGGTCTCTTCTACTGATCAAGCCTCCTTTGGTAAAGCTCTTGATATGAAACCTTTGGATCTCGACCCAAGCACCATCTCTCTTATCAAAGAAACAGTATCAGTGGTTCAAGACTCTACTCGTATCCTTTCCTTATTTCATGAGGGCATCTCTTTAGGGCTTGGTGCAGATGCGGTTTCTCTGGAAAAGTGGGTCAATGAGAAGGAGGATATGATTTCCTCCAAAGAAGGTGTTCCTGGGGAGTCCTACATTACTGGAAGAGGAACCTGAGTTAACCCCCTTTGAAACCGATAGGTGAGCCCTATTCTCCCGACTCCAACCATTCTCAATATTGATCTGGGTCCCGAAAGCTCCTTTAGGACATCCCTCCAAAGATTCTCAATCCCTTAAGGAGGTTGCAGCCGATCGGCAATTGCAACTTCGCTCTTTTTTCCCATTTTCAAGTAGGAGAGGCTCTCCTCTCTAAAGAAAAGATGATTTTATTCTCGTGGAATGTTAGGGGTCTTAACGCCCCTAACAAACAACGTCTTCTCAAACGCTACGCTGATTTGGATGCTTCTATTTGCATGATTCAAGAAACTAAAATGTCAAAAGTGGATTGTTTGAATGGTTGGTTTCACAAATGGAAAGGTTAGGATGGATGTTTTACTAATTCTTTTGGTGCCTCAGGTGGTTTAGTTATTCTTTGGAAGACCAGTAGCTACGGTGTTGAGCTTCTCTCGATAGATCCTAACTTTCTTTGGTGCAAGGTTTTCTGAAGCATTCAAACGAATCTTTTTTTCTCTGCAACGTGTATGGACCAAATAATCCCATCAAAAAATGGGAAACCTGGTCTAAAATTCAAGATGTGCTTGACTTTCCCACCCTGGACTCTAAGATCATTGTTGCAGGGGATTTCAATGCCACTCTTTCAGACAAAGACAAATGGGGAGGTATTCAGTGGAAGCCACGCTCTCAGGATGACTTCATCACCTTCGTGGATTCTGCTAAGTTGGTTGATGTGGAACCTGCATGGGTTGGTTCACATGGAACAATCGGTGCCCTAGGTTTCACTCTATGGCTGTTCGACTTGATAGATTTTTATTTCTAAAGAATGGCTTCAACATAATTTCCTTCTCAAATGTTTTGTCATTCCTCTATCCGGTTCTGATCACTTTCCTTTATCCCTCAACATCTCTTTCGACATTCCACATCGGTGTTCCCCCTTCAAATTTGAGGCCATGTGGATGTAGGATCCCTCCCTTCGGTCTCTTATTAAAACTTGGTGGGCTTCCTCTATGGTGTCAGGGACTTGGATGTTTATCCTATCTAAAAACTTTCTTTGCTCAAAGATCATCTGTCCGATTGGAACTCCTCCAACTTCAAAAATATTTTTCAAGAAAAATTAAGAGTGGAGAATGAAATTCGAACTCTCGATGAATCAATTTTTAGATTTGGTATGCATCAGGATGACTTTCTCAAAGAAAAGTATCTACTTAGTGAATTGGGTGACCTCCTTTTAAAAGAAGAAACCTTTTAGAGACAGAAGTCACGTGAAGTCTGGTTGGCTGATGGGGATAAAAACACTAAATTCTTCCATGCCTCGGTTAAATCTTGTAACATTCCCATTTTAAGACTTTAGAAACAAGGGAATTTTTTTTATATAAATAATGTTCTGTTCTAAATTCATAATTTAGAACACACATTCTTTATCAACCATTCATATAATAGATAACCATATGCAATTGTAATGACTCAATGTGCTATCGATCTATTCATTTCATGACTCAGTATACTACCGATCTATTCATGTTTAACATTAAGTATTGAATACTTTTCCGTATACTACGTATACTTGGTTCTCTTTCCCTGTTCAGGGTATTGAGTGATCTATCTAAGGAACCTATCTGAATATTTGTTACCAATATTCATCTGCATCATGAACCTTAGACTAGGTGACATAGGACAACACAACCAACAGCTTGCGATACTTTGGCCAAAGATTTCTAACATACTTTATTCAGTATTACTATTCCTTGATGGCATACTCGTCAATCCGGAATATGTCCTTCACCCCACTCTATTGTTATCTAGAATGTCCTTTACTGACTTTCGTCAGTCCACTTGCCCAAGGTTTAACCCTAGTTTGAGTTAACAACATACGTTATGATAGGGAGAGGCTCACTAAGACTTAGGGTAAGTTGGCATATTGGGTCAACCTAAGTCAACCCCATGTGCCAAGGTATCTTGAGTTTTAGGGGCTACCCCATATCTTAGACATGTTACTAACTAGACCTAGAGAGAAACTAAGATCAAGTCCCATGTGTGTAGATCTAGATGATCAATGCAGAAGGGTGTTGCCACATGTCGACTGCATTGTTGTATCCTCGAGAAGATCCTAATATTCTCGAAGGTATAGCCCTGTAGTTGGCGTGTGCCAAAGATCTACATAACATCCTCATTGAGATGTACATACCTCAAGGAGTTTATTATAAATTTAATTAATTTGGATTATTAAAAATAGATTTCAAGCAACCTTACCTAACCCTAATCCAACACTCCTTAAGTTCTTCTCTACAATGATTCAACTGATTGTTAAAGAACTTTCTTAGCTTAAGATTGCCTTTAATTTTATTTACTGGACTTAACAAACCGTCAACCATAATAGGATATCAACCTCATAAGTTCCATTTATCGTGACTTATCCGTTTAAGGAAGTGTAACAACCATCTAGGTTGTAACTAAGTAGACTTTATTAAATGAAGTCTAATAATTAGGAATCACATCTTCCATTTTATTTGCATTCACAATATAGAGGAAGAATCTAAATTTACATGATTAAGTGCTAGGGCCTAGCACCCTATAAATCATTACCAATTCAATAGTTATTACTGAATGTTCATTCCATATATATTATTATATTGAATTGTTTAGTTATGACATCAAATTTTGCATCTTAAGAAGTTACATCCTATTTAGGGAAATTAGTCCCAATTCCCACTGTCAAACTTATCTAAGAATACTCTATTAAGCATATAAATAATATGGAAAATATCAACAAGATAGGATTCCATCTATGCAATGAAAGTACAAGATAATTTACAAATCCCATGTAAATAAATTCTCAACATTTAATTCATCTCTAAAACTTATACATTTAGGTATGCTACCTAACAACTGCCTCCATTACAAAAGAATACTACTTTCTTTTCAATACAATCTCGAGAACGATTCAGAGTTCTTTACAAAAATCAGACTTAAAACAACCAATGATCACATAAGTTTATGCCTTCCTTTTCACTTACGAAGTCCATATGTAAAAATTGCTAGCACGAGTCAGTTCAATGAACTGAGCATGATAAGCACTAAGCCTTAAAAAGAAGTGCATTCCAATAATTGTTCCATTAAAACAACTCTACTTTAATGAGACAATTATTACATCATATAATCAATATATCAAAAGCAACGGAAAAGAAGTACATTTTAAACAATTGATTTCACTTCCAAGGAAAGGACGAATATAATCCACCATATCAAGCCTTAAAAAGAGTCTAATTGATCCTATCAATTATCCTTAGGCAAACAACATATCATAACATCTCATTGTTCCCAATTTTTCATAAAAGAAAACAACATTTATCTTTGCTTCAAGATAAAGGAAGAGTTTTAAGCATGGTTCATATTAGGATGACTCATCTAACTCCTAAACAAAAGAAGAAGAAGAGCCATTACAACCATGCCCAAACACAACACATCCGAGAAACAAAACAAACTCAAAACGTGTTTTAACTGTTTCTTTTAAGGATAACTACCTTAAAAATTTCTAACATTTAAGATATTCATCAGAACAAAATTCCATCTTAATCCAAGAAGATAGAATACAAGAGACAAAACTTTCTCATCTCAAACCAAACAAGTAAAGTCTTATCAAACAAACAGTCTGCCAAACAAGCTTACATTTTCCAGCTAAATAAAACCGAATAATCTAATCTATTCCAACATCATTTCTACAAAAGATTTGATCAAGGAAGACCAAACAACTCATGAAGAAATCTCCATTTTTAAAGAGAATCAAAACAAAAGAGTTCAACCAATAATCTATTCAGTAAAAAGAAAGCACACTGCCATATTTCTTATACTTCTTTACTTTCAAGGAGCACGAGTTTCAATTCCATACACAGAATGAAATAAAAATAGCAGTCCAAAAACACAGTCGGTTCTAAAGGAATCACATTCCTTTCCTATATAAAGTCACAAGGTGTATTTATAGTATCCATGAAGAGATAGAAAAATAACCGATCAGTAATTTTAACATGATCAGAAGTATCAACAACTCAGATTGAAATCCCATAGTCAGATTTCATTTTTGCATTACAAAAAGAATAACCGGTTCTTGATTCAATAAGTATTATAATACAAAAACTATTAGAACAAAGTCAAGTAATCCCTCCATAACAAAGTACATAGTACTAATTTATTAAGTTCTTCTCATAAACGAAACCTTAACCTATTCTAAGAGATCTGAAGATACAAGTTTCCACGGAACAGAGGGGAAAAGAGTACCCTCAATTAAACGCCATTGACATCTCAGAAAAGAAGAAACAATTCTTAAAATGAATTACCAAATTTATTCATCAAACAAGGACGTTTTCCATCAAGATCTCTAAGAGTTTTCCCAACAACTAAACCAATTATTCTCCTAGTTTTCTTTGAGCAAAAACTCAACAAAAGAGTTGTAAGTTTTAAACGTTTATTACAAGTAGAACCCAACTCCAAAGTACTAGAACAGAGTCGACACGAAGTCCTAACAAGTTTAGAACTATACAAATAACCAAATACAAATGCGATGAAAAACACAAACCTCCATTAACAGTTCAAAATTCCACTAAATAAAACACGGTACAGAGCCACATACGGCACAACAACAATAGTCCCGATTTATCCAAAAATACAAACACCGGTTCATAGCGACAAATGGCTCCAACAAGAGTTTGTATCAAAATGTGAAGCCCAAATACTAGCTCCTACGGCCTCAAGGTTCCTACAAAGTTAGAATCTACACAAATAATAGAATACGAGTGTCGTGTATATTATGTACTGACATTTATAGTCCAAATTGTCATAAGGAAATAAAACTCAAGCACCGAGTTACATACGAACGTCAACAACAATCTAGGATTATCCAAGATTCCGAATGCTGGTTCAGAATAACAAGAACCTCCATCAACAGTTCTCAATAAACACAAAACCAGAACCAAGTTCCAAACCAAATACGAGCTTGAATAAAGGCTCAAAAAAAACACGATCTCAACACAAGCTCAAGATCAAATAAAGCACAAAATCCAACAAGGTCAGGCAAAACCCAAGGTTCTCAAAAACTTTGAACCATATCTAAATAGCAACAAAGATTATTTAAACAAAATACTTCAATTACCCATTCTAGAATGAAAAAGCTGAGCTACAGAGATACATTTTTGCATGCATTCTCTTTTTTAAGAACTATACATGGTAAGTTCCCAACAAAACATCATTTACCAAGGATTCAAAACCAATATCACAAGATTTAATAAACCCAATAAGCAAATAACCAGATAAGAAAGCAATCCAAGAATCTCAAAAGAGCAGAATCGTTTTAATGAAACTGGTGTCCCCAGATTTCATCCTGAAATCTATGACTACCCTATCCGAAAAAATTTTGTACTTTTAAAATAATGGGTTGTTTTGTGTTTTTATTTCCTGAAAGTTCTTGTATTGTGTCAAGATATTCCCAAAGAGCCATATTAGCCTTTTTCGCCAAATACCCAGATGCCCAAAATTGTTATATTCTATCGGGATTTGTCTACGGGAAATTTGTATTTACCGTTTGAGGCTATTTGCTCTCTGTTTTAACTCTGTTATGATCGAACATATCATTATTCCCATGTACCAAAAGGGTTTTAACAATGAATAAGTTATGGGCTTTATTTGTGACTTTTGGCAATTTTCTGTGTTTTTGTGTTTTCCCGTTTCGTTTTCTATGAAATTTCTCTAGAACAATTCCTTTGCCGAGCAATCCCGATTCTTGGCTTGGAGCAGCTGGAGAACATATACGCACATTATGCCCGGAGGAAGTCACCATTGGAGGTCTGGTTCACTGGGAAAAAAGTGAAGTCGTGCACTAAAAAGCCCCTGTGGGGTTGGGTGCATTTTTGGAAAACAAAGGATTTAAGCTGCAGTGGGAAAAATAGAAGCGAAGTAGGGCGAAAATTTTGTACACCTGCTAGCAGGTACTTTTTCCCATGATAGAAAATTCATTTAAGTTGCAGTGGGAAAATTAGAGGACAGGCAGGCGGAAATTTATTACCTGCCTTGTAGGGTAAAAATTCCCATGGCGAAATAAAAGAAAAGTGACTTAAGTGAAATCATGGGATTTTATTGCCTGACATGCAGGGTAAATAATCCCATTATCAAAGTCAAATCACTTAAGTGGATCATGGGATTTCCAGGGCTGCTTTGCAGGGTAAAAATTCTCATTGTCGTGTGTTTTTAAAAATAGAATTCTATTATTCCAAAAGTGTGACCCACCTTGGGTGAATAATAATGCATTAAATAAATATTTGTTAATATTTATTCTCCCAATTTGGCACCAGTAGCCTTGTGGAAAAGTCAACAAAGGGAAGTGGATAGAAGGAATTTAAAAATAGAATTCCAAAATTAAATAAATTTAATTTATTTAATGCGGTAGATTTTGAGAAGGAAATAATACTTTTAAAGTATTAATTGGTTAAATTAAATTTATTTTCAAAGTGGTTATGGTCAAAGCACACTGTGAAGCTTAAGTGAAGTGAAGAGTGGATGATTAAATTGATTAAATTTAATTTAATGGATGGTTGTCCTTAAACATGCTATTTTAGCACATCAGTTAAAGAGAAAAGCATGATTTTTAATTAATTAATTGCCAAGAATAGGAAGGGCAATTATTAATTATAGAATTATGAGGGTTATATAAGCATGGGCTGCCATAAGGGTGAATTAATTAATTCACAGGTGAAGAAGTGCAGCCCAGAGGAAAAGTGCGCCCCATTTGGAGAAGGATTTTGCTCAGAGGAAGGTGGATTTGATGTTAAAAGCTTCTAGTTTTGGTGCATGCTTTGAAGAAGGTTGATTTGTGTCTGCATAATTGTTGGTAGAAGTAATACAGGTGCTCAGGTGATGTTGGTAAAATTCATGCTTGCTTTGCATGTAAATAAAACGTCAAATTTTGGGGCGCAGCTTGAATTATGCAGATTTTTGTGATTAAAATTCATTGTGCATGCTTCGGTGGCTATCTTTGTCTGAATTAATTGCAAGAATTCATTATAGGTGCTTTTATAAAGAAAAAGAACTTATATCAATGTCCAATACATTGAATATTTCCTCCGAATCTGAAGGATTATCCAGATCTGCACCAATTTTAAAGAATTCCAATCAAATAAGAAGAAAAAGAATTGTTCTAGACAAAGATAGACAAAGCTATGATGAAGAAAGATGAAAAAGAAAGTACAATAGAGTCATGCATCACTTCTAAATTTGTAGATATTGGAGAAAGCAGATCTAGGCTCGAATCTCTTCTTTGAATTGATAGACGAGATCCAGAGCGGGGAAAGACTTCACTCATGCATGCAGATTAAAAGCGGTGGAATTATTCGAGCTGCAGCTTTTCCATCCACAGCCTAGTTGCCAGAGTTTGTTATGCAGGTGCAGATCCATATCCAGATCCAGATGCAGATGCAGATGAAATCCATCCATATCTAGATCTAGATCTCATAGTTCAAAAACTTCCAAAGCACAAAGGCTTCATCCTCTTGTTTCGAATGTAGCCCATGAAGAAGTCGGCGTGGAAAATTCTTTCCAAGATCTTGTGCAAATGCTCCCATCTTCGATTGAAGCCTTCATTGAATTTTCATTCATCAGAGTGCTTTAATTTTTAATTGCTCATATGTAATTAAAAATAAGGATGATGAGTTATCTACGACAAACATTGCATTGATGCATGTATTGGAGAAGAACCGTAAAAGCTTCAAGGATAAAAGAGAAGACAAGGCGAAGGCAAAATCCATTGTTTCGAGATCGACTTGTTGTTTCAGATCCAACTGCTTCAGATCCTAGCTTGTTGTTTCAGATCTAGTCATTTCCAATTCCATTGTTTCCAATTCTCCGCTTCTAGATCCATTTGAATCATTTCGCATGCAGACATGAAAAAGGACAAGACTGCAGACTTTCCTCTTCCTTCTTCTTTCCTCCGACAAAGTAATTGAGTGATCAATTAAATTATAAAACTTAAGTGATTGGCTTAAAATCCATTACTTGAAGAAGTCAACTACTTGGAGATAGGTGGCGGATGTGTAAAATAGAAGGTTCTATTTTTAGTTGCAAATCATACATGTCATGCAAAGAGGAATTCCAGGATGGAGATTGCCAGTTGTTTCTTTCCTCCGACTTCCACATGTGTCAGTTCAACTAAAGCTTCCAACTTGTAATTGCCCCTCTACATTCTATAAGTAGAGGAAGAACCTTTGGGTTAATGATGAGAATTTGTAAGCAACAACCTTGTGTTCCAGACTTTGTGTTGAAACCCTTGAGAGCCACTTGAAGCAAAGGAATATACAGGAGCAAATTTCCAGAGAACTTTGTGTCACGGTGTATTGTGTTTCTTGCTTTTTATCTTAGATCTTTTAATAGACTTTGTGTTATTTCAAATCTAGATCTAGAGCTACCTTTGCTTAGAATTTTGTGTTTATATCTATTGGTTTCTTCTATGTGCATGCAATCAACTCTGCTATCTATTGATTGGGATGCACATCTTCTTCATTTCTTCTCTGTGTTGATATAATTCCTTTTCCCTTCTATAAATATTTCCTTTCTTTTAAACAACTGCTTACTTGCTGTAGAACTGTTCAGTTATGGTTCATGAACTGAGTAGTTAAAGTAAAACCCCATTTAGATATTAGCATACTTTAATTGACAAATCTGACACGGGAGCCTCACTGGTAAAATGAGGGAGATTTATCTCATGACTGCCTAGGTTTTGTGCTATGCAGAAAATCTACCCAACATAAACATTTATAAGAAAGCATGAGATCTTAAAGTTTAGAGCCTATCATGCCTGATAGCGCTTCTACCAAGTCAAAGAGAACCTCCAGCCGAGCTCACAACTTCTCCTCTTCTCCACAAAAGATCAAACAACCACCTTCTTCTTCCACATTGCCTCTTATATATCCCATGAACCGAAAATAGGTCAAAAATCTCAAGAATAGCCATTAAGTGTAGTTCAATTTGTTTGTTCAAAAACTAGAGAGCATGCAAAGAAAATCGTGAAACATGCAAGGTGAAATGACCCCATACAAACCCGTTTGCATGCTTTCCAAAACGGTTCGAGCACAAAACCAAAAACAATAAATTCCATTAATTCCTATTTTTCCCCTTTATCCTTCCTTGCCACCACCTTCCAAGTTTAGTGAATGCCAAATCAAATTTAACAAGGAATTCCATTTTAGTGAAGTTTCCACATAAGCCTCCGCCAAGTCAACTAGCCCCTGCCACAATTGGTGGTACCTCTATGCAATTAAAACCTTATCAACAACTTAAATGCCTTGGAACCATCGCCTATAATACATGCGACCACCAATTCCCCTTCATGCCCATTAGTTTAGGGTAGACATAATTGCTTAGGTTAGATCTTAGGTTAGCTTAGGATAGGTAACCTTAGGATATAACCCAATCCATAAATTACCACCTTAGGTAGTTTCCACATAGGTTAGATTAATTCTAACACAATAGTTTTTAGGCATTAGGTTAGATATAACCATATGGCATTAGGTTTTAGGATAATTTAAATAACCTAGTAACCTCTCCATGATCCTTTAGTACAAATCTTAGGTTAGGATAAATTCAATTAATTAACATAGCTAGGTAGTAAATATATATTTACACTTACCTAGCTTAGGATTCCGTAGGATAGTCCCTTTAGTTTTAGGAACCAAAATATTTCCTATGCCGTGAACAGGCTATAGTTCATTTGCACAGCGTTGTCCTGCCACGATCGAACTAAAAAGATCCAAACACAACATACGACTAAATAGAACATGTTCACACAACAATCAAAGAACTTGTAACCAACAAAGTTCAGTCATATGTCTTTTAATTCATGGAATGTGATTTACCATTCGTTCAACAAGAGAAGATTTTAAAACATTCCTTGGATCACTGAAATTGATCCAAGGATGAGTCAGATTAATAGATAAGTTTACAATTCTTAAACCAAATTGCAACTCACCTACAAGAAATGAAAAATGGATTCAAGGAAGCCATTCCAATTCAGTCAAAGGATCTTAAGAACAAAAGATGATTTATCCATATCAAGCATGATCTCCAAAAATCAAAAGAACATATCTTTATAAGGAAAATCACATGTCAACACTTGAAATGTAAAGGAGGAAAATAACAATTGTCAAGGGTGTTACAAATCCAGAAGAAATGCTAACTACATCTCCTCCTTGAAGCTGGTCGACAATTCATTGATTTCCTCCCAATCTAGATTAAAGCTGAGTGTGTGTCTCACTTCCAAAATCTTTTGAATGGAGACAGCGTCTCCTCTTTGGATGCTCAACTTCCATTCTTAGCACAAATTCCAAAGTTGATTGATGTCGGTGACAATGATAAGCTCCTTTCCCCCTTTTCCAAGGAGGAGGTTCACATGATTGTTTTCTCTATGCAAAGGGATAAAGCCCCGGTCTGGATGGCTTTCTTGCTTCCTTTTTCAAGATTTTTGGGATATCATTGGAGACAATGTCTGGCTCACCGTGGAGGAATCTCATCATTTTGATAAGATACTTGGAGCCATGAACCACACCTTAATTTGTATGTTTACTAAAAAGTCTCTCGGCTGAGAAATTGGATGACTTTCGGCCCATATCCTTGTGCAACACTTCATATAAAATTATTTCAAAATCCATTGCTTCCAGAATGAACCCCCTTCTTCAAAAACTTGTTGCACATGAACATAGTGGGTTCATTCCTGTGCGATCCATCGCAGATGGTATCATCATCTCGCATGAGTTAATTCATACTCTTCACTCTTCCTCGCACTCAGGCATGATGATTAAATTGGATTTTAGTAAAGCCTACAATCACATCAATTAGAGGTTCCTTCTTAAATCTCTTCAAGCTATGGGTTTCAGTATTCATTTCTGCAATTGGGTCTTCAACTGCATTTCTTCTCCGAGCTTCTCTATTCTAGTTAATGGTATGTGGAAGGTTTCTTTAGTAGTTACAGGGGTTTAAGGCAAGGGGACCCTCTCTCTTCGTTTCTCTTCTTTATTCTCGTCGTTGAAGCCTTGAGTCGTGGTATCAAATCGATAATTAGTGATGGTTCCCTCATGGGTATCTCCATCACCACCAATCTGCCTCCCCTATCGCATCAGTAGTTCACGGATGATACCTTTCTTTTCGGCCAAGCTTCTATCCTAAGCTCATCGTCTGCTCAATATTCTGAATTCTTATTCGCTAGTGGTTGGTCAGGTAATCAACTTTCATAAATTTGTTATCTTCTTTTTCAATGTCTCTCCTCATTTGCAACGCAGAATCAAGGAAATTTTGAGTTTTGCGGTGGGTGCCCTTCCTCAAAAATATTTGGGTATTCCACTTTTTTATGGTAAAGGTAAGGCTAATCTCTGGGATGATCTCCTCAATTCCCTCTCATCGAGATTGCATTCTTGGAAAGGGAAATGGTTGTCTCTGGCTAACAGAGCTCTTTTGATCAATTTTGTCCTCCTTGCTCTCCCTATCTACATGCTCTCAGTTTTGTTGATCCCCAAATCAGTCCTGAATAAATTGAAAAGATCGTCCGATCCTTTTTGTGGTAGGGGAACAACGAAGATAAAAATTTCACTTGGTCAATTGGGAAACTGTCAAACTCCCCAAACCCTTAGGCGGCTTGGGAGTCATTGACCTTGCTCTTCAAAACTCTACTCTAGGTTCAAAACTGGTTTGGAACTTTTTATCGGATGCCAAGAGGTTGGTTTTTCAAGTGCTCTCCCATAAATATCTAGAGGCTAGCCGTCCTAAACTTTTGCTCTCTAGCATTGAACTCCCCAAAGGGTCCCACATATGGAACTTCATTTGCAAATGAGATTTCTGATCGTGGACTGGGTTTCCTGGTAGGTCAACAATGGCAGGTTGACTAATTTTTAGGAGGATAGTTGGAATGGTCATCCGCATTTGAATCTTATTCCCAATCTCAATAGAATTATGAATGTTTCTAGGGCCTCATGGGGCAACTTTGTTGCTGATTATGGTCACATACATCATGATGGCTCGCCTTCTTGGCTTTGGAAGGATATTACCACCCTGGGCGCTTCCCCTCTTGAGACATCCTCTTTCATGGAGGTTATTTTGTCTAGAAATGCTTCCTTCAAAGATTGTGAGGACCATTTAATTTGGCTTGGAGCTTCTTCAGGTTCCTATTCTGTGAAAGATGGTTACGAAAAGCTTATTTCCATGTCTGGAAAAGGTACTCCCTATTCCTATGGCTGCTGGAATCCCTCCATCCTACCAAAAGTAACATTGTTCAACTGACTTGTTCTTGAAAGGAAAATCCTCACTCAGTTGTGAAGAGATCTTGGGGATTTTCCGGTCCATCTAAATGTGTTCTATGTGGGGAAGCTGAGGAGGATATTGATCATCTTCTCATATTATGCTCTTTTGCTTCCGAGAGTTGGAACTGGCTATTAGCTAAGCTTAATTTAGCTTGGGCTCCGTGTAACAATATCATTAACACTCTCCTTTCTTGGCCTAAGATGGGACAAGTGAGCTCCCTCAGTTCTATTTGGGCCATAGCTCCTTTCTTCCTAATTTGGCACATTTGGTGGGAGCGTAACTTGCGTCTTTTCCGTGAGTAGTCTTCTGAATTGCCAGCTTTTCTTGTCAAATTAGAAGCGGTAATCTTTGAAAAAGTTAGTATATAATTCTCTATTCTCCTCGTGTGAGTAATAATAATATTAAAATCCCCAACTCCGATTCGATAGTTAAACGTGGCCTTTCCTAAGTGGAGAAATTTCTGAAAAGAAGGAGTGTTAAATGGCGGCCACCTCCTTTGGGTTCTTCAAAATTGAATTTCAATGGAGCCTCCAGGGGTAATCCTAGTAAATCAGGTGCTGGTTGCATCCTCATAAATGATAAAGGGTTCTTTATTTCAGTTGGCTCTTTTCCCCTTCGAGATTATACGTGCAATATGGTCAAAGCTCAAGCGCTATTGGAAGGTGTTAAACTAGCCATCCACTCTGGTTGTGACTCACTTTTCATTGAAGGGGACTCCCAAATCATCATACAGGCAGTTGTTAAAGGGTCGCCCCCTCTTGGAAACTCAACCCATTCATTTCCAATATCCTCTTTTGGCTCGGGAAACTTAGCAGTTGACACATCACACATGTATATCGTGAAGCTAATTATGTCACGGATCTTCTTGCCAACCAAGCAATTGATTATCCAACCACCATTAAAACTTCTAGTGATGCAGAGGTGTGGCGAGGGATCCCTTCTATCATCTCACACGAGTGGTTTGCCTCCCTACATAAATGACGCATAGCTCCCTGTGTGAGCATTTCCTTTTTAGTTGTGAGGTTTAGCTCGGTTCGACATTTTGGTCTCTTGTTCTCCGACTATGGCATTTTTGGGCTTCCCTTTGTATATCTGCACTGCGAGTTTCCAGAAGAGGCCACAACAATTGAAATTGATCGAAACTATCTTTTTGAAGTCTTCAACTACTCTTCCCACCTCGAAGCTGAAGCCATTGAAATAATTCTCGGGGACTCTTTCCGCTTCTATTTGCGCCGTGCCTGCACCAACTCTAATATTGCATCGACTTTGTGTCCTTTTATCTCCTTCTTCATCCTGACCCAACGGTGGTGGAATTTTTTGCAGAAGATGAGATTTATTCGACGTTCAAAGTTGGCCTTCATGATGAATTACTTAATTTTTCTCTCCCTGATCCTCTCCTGTGGGTGGAGGAAGTCGACGAACAGGCTTTGGGGTCGGGTAGGGGTATTCAGTGGCTCAACGGCCAATACCATGACCTGCTCCACTATGCTCAAAATGTACACTCCATGTTCATGTAGGGAGGCTTGATCATAGGTTGCTCCCTATGATCAAGATTAATGCGTTGCTCAGTTTCTAGTGCACTCCGCGATTGATAACTGGAACGAGCTCAAAGATCGTGTTGGTGATGCATTCACTCTTCTTCTTCAGGAAGTGAATTTCGCATAGGTACCCGGTACCATTGATCCTTTGGTTTGCCTCGGTTGGCTTTGTTTTTTCGGTGTTCTTTGGTCTCGTCCCTTCTCTTTTTTCCTCCATGTTATCGGTCCTTACCGACACGGTTTCCTCTTTCTCCTTCCTCCTCCTTTCTTCCGATTGGATGTTTTCAGCCCACCCTCCTCCCTTCTTCTTCTTTTCTTCTCTACTCTTTGTATGGTTGGGGCCTTACCCTTCGGTTTATAACTCTGATCAATCATAAAAAAAATCATTTCCCGATGACGCACTCTTGCTTACACGGCTCATCCTTGACTACTGAGGGTTCTTAACTAAATGAGCCTATTCATCTACATGTTGGTGGGGCATCGCTAATCTTTCCCCCTCTTATTTTCATCGCACTAACGTGCTTCGACTATATTATATTTTCACACATTCATCACGATACATTCATTTTATTGTCATACATGTTTCTATTTTTACACTTATTCTACTATTATCATTACATTAACTACACGCCAAACATACCTTTTAATAAACATGTAATGAATCACATTACATTTGTTATCTATCATCATTACCATTACACATTTTGTCTAGCATTACCAACATTATAATGTGAAGCTACGATAATGAAACATGACCACTACACAACACATTATGTATACTAGGACCATAACCATATAATCATATATCATGACATCAAAACACTACAACTTAGGTTTATCATGTGTCCATACATATATAGTAAGTACAATCATCATCACCAAACATGTCTCGTCATTGGGGAAACACCCCCACATCATATACAATACTACAAATTAGACCTCATCATCGTTATCGCTCTCAGGTACTGCGAGATCTCTAGAACTAGATACCTCTCCATTAATACGATGTCGTTGTTTGTAGCCTTGATATCACTCGACCTCCCTCCGTAATAGGGTAATCTTTGTAGCCTGCTCAGAGAACTGACACTACAAATCTACATACTATGCAAACACATCTTGGGCTAAGGGACCACCACCTACTACCTACCCTGCCTGTCTCATCGGGTCTCCTCGCGTGCCTCGTCCCTCTCGCCTAGCAAAAATGTACACGTCTCGATTATGGCTAGCTCGAATCAAATATATGGGCATGCTCACCCACAATTTCATCCATGCACTTGAGTATACCTCCACCAAACACATCAATTGACACATTGCGTCAATGTACAGATGGATGTGTCCACGATCAACGACCAATACATATCACCTACTCACATAGATTACAACGCATTAGACAAACATACAAAACCATATAAGTAAACCATGAAATACAAATATACAAATATTTACGCTCAGATACAACCACTGTTATAGGATCAGGGGCATGTGTCCCCCTCTCCTTCTCCTCTCAGGTGGTAGCTCCATCAGACTTGCAAACAATGGGTACAATAATACCTACCTAGGAGTTGCCCACCATATACGGTACTCCTCATTATAACCCGTGTCATCTCCATCAACAGTCTCTATCGTCAGATCTACCTCATTCAGCCCCGATGGTATTAGTTACTCTGTTGTGGGCCCTAGCCTAGCTTTGACCCTTCTAGGTGCTTTGATAGCTCACAACCATATATATGGCTGGGGGCACATCCTGAGCCATGCCAAACTAACGTGACACTCTCTCTACCTGAAAAATCTCTACCACACTGGAAAGCGATCGTTTAGCCACACCATCCTCTGAATACATTGCAACTCGATAGCATCCTCGAGTTATCTCCCATAGTCACGGTATGGCATCCATATCACCGCCTCGAGCCCCATCTTATCTATCAGTGCCCTGTAGGTATATGTGTCCATCTTCCTACCTCGAATATCAACCCACCATCGCACATATATCTCTGGTTGAGCCCACTCTCCTGTGGACCTCCAATTGGTCTCAATATGGTTATGTGCTCATATGCCCATACATGCAATAGTGTGGTGGCTCCTATCCCTCCACCATGCTCCTCGTGCATAAATCAGTATAGATCTATGTATAGATGGGCCAATACACACCGTGCTCACGCGTATCTAGTACCCTCCTCCTATATCCACTAATATATGTCATGCATCTTATATAAGATGCTTACACATCCTCCCTCAATGGCTATACATGATGCAATCACAACCATTATGAACTTTCGCAAGTGCGGAACCCTAGACCTTAATATAACATCTAGACTTATATGGGCCTCGGTAGGTACTCGAGTCCCCATAAAATATCATCTCATGTCTCACATCTATGGCTCCATATCCTCCATTGGCATAACCCACACTCTCTCCCCTATAACCGGTAATTGTAGAATGCGATATATGTCCTCCAACGTAACAATCATCTCCCATGTAGGTAACCAAAATGTGCAAGTATCTACACACCATCTCTCGCATAGTGTAGTCAACATGGGCATATTATGGGGTACATCCCCCATCCGTGCTATGTGTCATAGGATGACACAGGTCCATCACATCCCAATCATCATCCGATAGACCCAATCCCAACAATGTACTCATATGTCGCACACCACAAAACTCCCTCAAGTGGATATCCCTCTACACACCACAAAAAAACAACAAACAACCGTAGCGTTAGAACACATTACAAAACCAAATACACTCATTTATCATACTAAAAACACATTTTTCACCATTATCTACCCAATGCACACATTTTGGACTAGGGCACCTAGATGCAGGATAGGGTGCCCAGATGCAGGACTAGGGCACCTAGGAGTAGGACACTAGCACCCCAGTTCTGGGTACTCTTGTCCCAAGGGTCACTAGCACCCTCACCACTTCTTGTCTAGGTCTCAAACGCTAAAAAAATAAAAATCTCAAATTTTCAAAAATTCAATACAAACGACTACTACACCATACATTTTGTGAAAATCAAGGCACTTACTAACTCCGTAGTTATACGTGATGCTACGACAGTCGCCACCCTCTCAAACCGACTAGGACGCGTTACTCTCACTTGTGACATTTTCACTCAACTCGTTCACACTCTCACAATCGTGTATACAATAACAAATGAAGTAACTAAACACTTTTTCACATTACTATTTATAGTTACTTTTTCCATCACCTACTTTACTATAGTAGTTATTTCACGCTTATTTTCGCAATTAATTAATATAGATACACCGTTTTCATCATATCTTGAGCGTTTCAACTTTGATTTACACCTCGTTTGTAGAATTATTTTTAGAATTCCAGCTACCACCATAGTGAACACCTTCCACACATTTAATCTATCCTTGACGTTGTCTTCCATTCAATTTTCAAAAAAAGGCTTACTTTCAACATGTTGGTTCATTAGTGTCAAGATTTGAACAAGATATCCATTCTTTTCATCACTCCCCCTTTCACCGAAAGGGGGCATATCATTGAGGTCATCCTATAATTCCCCTTATATTACACATGATTAGTTAACATTACCAATTCACCATTTTTAAACATTTACTAATTCATTGCATGACATTTCACCACCAATTCCCCCTAATGACCTAATTTGGGGCAACAAACATATAATTTTTCTATGCGACACTTCAACACTTCCCCTAATGACCTAACTTGGGGGAAACAAGCAATTACAAATATTTCCATGCGATTATTCACCAATTTCTATCGATTTTCCCTAATGACCTAACCTGGGGGCAACTTGCATAAAATCTCTCCACGAGTAACCAATCAAACAATCGACCAATCAATCAATCAATTAACATTCTAACAAATTGAGATCATTTAATCAATACAAGTTCAACACAATTGGCTTCCCTAGTGACCTAACTTAGGAGTTACACATGGCCTGCCAAATGATCTAACTTGGGAGATTATATTCATCACTTTTCCCAAATGACCTAACTTAGGAAGTTATTCAAAATTTTGTGCTTGCTTCCAGATGACCTAACTTTGAATCCCTCTCTCACATTTTGCGCTTATTTTTAGATGACCTAACATGGAATCCTTAATACATTCCACATTTTCTTCTAGATGACCCAACTTGGAAGCTATCACATTATGGTGACACCCGTGGAGTGGGGGCAAGAGTGTCTTCCCTATATCACTCCTATATGGGTCAATTGTTTGATCGGAATTATTTCGATCCAAAAACCACAAAAAAATGATCTGAGCCCATCTCGCAATGAGCCAAATCTTAAGGATGTAGTTAAAGATTAGAGAATAACACACTTTTCTCCCTACACTCTTCCTCTGGTGGTAGGATGCCCAAATCCTCTGGTTATTCATTCGTATACAAGCGTTTAGGTTGGGAACTGATCACTCCTTACCCCATATCATCGTCATCATACACATTCAAAAATCATCATACATCCTAATCATCACTTCCATTTAGCGCATTTCATCTCGACATTTACACTTTTTCACTATGTTACATGGATCAAAGCAAGTGATCCATGGATTGACACGATATATGGTTATTTCAGCATGCTTTTACTACACATCTGCGTGTTCTACTATAGTACGGGCTTCTTCGAATTTTCTTAGGTACGTATCTCTATCTACTTTATGTTACCAAGCATTCCGCTCTCCAACATAAAGTGGGGGTAAATATAATCACAAAATCACGCACTTACTATTACATTTATATTTCTAAGTATGTTATTTTATATATGGATCTCGTGTAATAAAAGTATTCACCAATGACCCATTCACTATTCTATTGTTAGTTAGTGTAGTAAATCATCATTTAAATGTATCAACAGTTTGAGTATAATCGTTAGTTGTTTATACTTAATTTTAGTAGTCTCTTAGGGAGTCTTAGGTGTCGTAATTTGCTTAATTGTCATCTCCAATCCTTGACTAGGGTGCCTAGGGTAGTGCTGGGGCACCCATGGGTGCCCGAGGTTCATCATTTTAGGTGATAGTCCCCGTAACACGTGGGTCTAATTTATCTATTTAAGGTTGGTCTTTGTCATTTTCCCATTCGTTCCCCTAGGTACTAGTTGGCATATTGGGTCATTAGTGTCAAGATTTGAACAAGAGATCCCTATATAAACATAACATACTCACTACAGTATGGGGGACTATCATCTCTCAAGGGCTAGTTATCTACCATGGCAAGGACTCGCATTTGGGCATCTTCTACATATGCATCACTCAAATATAGGGGGAAAGGGTTGTATTCATTCTATTCCATCCACAATTTGCATCTTTACATCTAGTTATTGCCCCTACAGACATTGCTTCATTTTATTAGGGCACCCTAGGCACATAATTACACACACAAGCACATAAAACTACATTGGGTCTGGAATGTAGTGCAACGCTTAGTCGTAAGTCCACCATTGTGGTAGCTAAGGTTAGTATGACCTATGGAAATATGCATCTTTCTTTTTTTAGGGAGTTGATGCTTTGTATGGGGTTTTATAGGTAAGTTCTTGATCACATAACTACCACGACATACGCGAAGGTATTGTGACAACAAAGGGACCAAGACGAAGATATTGTGAAGAATTTACTGACATTATCAGATTTAGATCATGAGCTTTTCTACAGACCAAAGCGCCCAGATTATAGACCAGGGCGCCCTAAAGGTGCCCCCAGTCCTCTCCCAAGTGCCTGAGATGTATAGACAAATATTCATTTGCTATAATTTATTGGGTAACACCAACATTCCCCGCCCTATCCGCACATCATCTTGTCTAGTCCCCGCGCACAAGAGGTAAGTTAAAATCAAGTTAGTACCTTATCCATTCTATTTCATTTGTTTTACTTCATTCAAATATCAAAATCAAGGTAGTGAAATCAGTCTTATGTTAATCTTATTTCGTAATTTGTATTTGATTATAACTTGAAAATCCATCCATAAGAGATATCATTTCGTAACTTGTAGTTGAATTGAAAATCATGTTGATGTTAGGGAGAGAAAAATCATCTTTAGGACATGCATTATTAATGTCTCTGAAATCTGTACAATTATTGATACCAGTGGTTTTCTTTTGCATATGTACTATGTTAGATATCCATTCTGAGTAGTCAATAGGTCTAATGAACCCTATTGCTAAATATTTTTCTAGATCCTCCTTGACTAAAAGGGCCACGCATGAGGATGCATTTTCCTTAATTTTAATTTGATTGGTTTAGTTGATTCATGCACAACCAATTTATGCACTACTAGTGAAGGATCCAATCTAGACATGCAAGCATATGACCAAGCGAAGATATCTGAAAATTCACAAAGGAGCATGACAAAAAAATAAATTCTTGTGCTAAGAGGGAAGCTTCGAGCTTAACCAGTTTGGGCTCATCTTGGTGCTAATTTTTACTTCTAAGGGTGCCTTGACGATATTTTCACCCTTAGAGTGATCACTTTTTGTATCCATTTTAGATTTTTCAATTTGTACATCTGATAGTGCCTCAAAGAGGTGTTCACTATGAGACTTGGATTTTTTCTTTTGATGAGGATTTTGGAAGTTATCTTTCCCTCATTCTCTTTTTGATTTTTCTGACCAAAAAACTCAGCCTCCTCCCCAAAGTATACATATGGATCTAGATCAATAGAGAAGCCTTTCTTGTTATCACCAATGGTAATATCATCTCGAGACCCATAAATTTTCCAATTGCTTCATAATTCTAGAAGAATTTGATCGGTACATGTTTTTGTTGGTCCCAATTCACAAGGGATGGGTGAACGAGGTCTAATGTGGGAATAGTAGGGGATATGGTGAAGATAGATGTGTCAGGAAATAGATTAGTAGAGGCAAGGTCTTCTAGAGACTATAATGGGAATATATTTCGTTGTCATAATCGGAAGAACTATCATCATGCTTAGAAGAAGTAGCTTTGACTTCTAGGGGATGGGACCCATATGGTTGAATGTTGAATCCATATTTTACCATCTTTTGATGTGATTTTGGAAGAGGTTCTAACACTCATTGCTCATCAACACCATGTCTATATCCTTAATATCCCATAGTGTACATCATCTTATTAGGGATGACATACTTGGGAGCTTGGCAAGCAAGAAACCATCTAATTATAGGGAGACTGGGATATAGGAGCGTCAAGTAGTTTTTCATATGCCAAAATTTCACCAGGAAGAAAAGTGTCAATATTTCAATGTTCCCTAGACCGTTGAGGCTGATAGAAAGGCCTACCACATTTTTTTGGTGATAGGGGTAGATTACAGATAAAAAGGTCTTGTTGGAGGTTGTATTCTCTAGATCCAGTAGGGAGAACCTTCATGTCCCATGTAGAAAATGGGTAAATAGATGTGGAAGCACCATATTTCTGTGGGCATAGTGTATCAGGATCAATATGGGAGGCAAGATCCTAGGACTGAATTTTGTACAACGATCTCTAAATAAGGACACTCATATATAGAGGTGAAATAACCATATAACATTATGTAATGTGTAAAGGGTTGTGGGTCCCCAAGAATGGTAAGTGTTTGTCCTTCATGATACAATTTTATACATTGATGGAAAGTGGAAGGCACGTCTACATGGCATGAATCCATGGGCGACCGAGAAGCATATTGTAGGGTAGTTCCAAGTCCAAGACATGGAACCAGGTATCATTAATAGTAGGCCCAAATTCCACAAGAAAATTTATTGTACCAGCTGATTGTCACTCTGCATTATCATATGCCTTTATGGTAATGATATTAGGCTCAAGTTCCACATCGGTGCAGCCCAGATGTCTGATTATTTGCAAGCTAAATTTTTTTAAGCCATATCTATTGTCCACAAGTACTCTCTTAATATTTTTATGAGTCATGATCACCTCTATGTACAAGGGGAGGTTATGGGTATGATCATCCATTGGAATCTCATGTTGACTGAAGGTAATGTGTTTGGATCGAAGCAAGCTGCGTAACCAAGGTTTGGAAGCATGTAGGATCAATATCCGTAGAAACTCTTGACCCTTGAAGGGTTTTGTAATGGATGTACTTATGAATGTTGGATATTTTAAGAAGATCTAAGATAGAAATCTTAGCAGTAGTCTTCTTTAGTTGTTCAAGGAGATCATATTGACTATCCTGGAGAGTAGTGGTCTTATAAGATGAGTGTGTCATGTTGCCACAGAACACACTTGTGTCTTAATTTTAATAGTGTTTACTTTCTCAGTAATAGGGTGAACATAACTAATAAGAGAATAAAAAGGATTAGTTGTTTCATCAATAATGTAATTAGCATTTTTATTCTGGGATGATTGGCCTTGATCTGACTTTTTATCCCCTTTTTTATATTTTTTAAATGGCTCTTTATAAATCTATAATTTGTGTTTGAATTTTTACTTGGTAAGAGAATCAATTTCAACTTCCCGATGTCTATGAGGTCTTGAATGAAGTGTTTTAACTTCAAATATTTTTCAATTATATGGCCCTTAACATGATGAAAGTTGTAATACTTGTGGTATTTGTACCAGGGCGGATTTACTGCATCATCAACAAAATGCATATTAGTTGGGAACCTAACCATGTTCATTGTGTCTAACTATTTTAATATTGATGAAAAAGAGTCTGAAAGGGAGTGAACACTTGATGTTTTATTTTGGTGCAATCGGCCCTTTGGAAAGTTTCAAAGGAGCATTGATTTGGAAGCTTACACATGTTTGGAATCTATGATTCCATCACCTATGACATTCTTGTTTTTTTATTAAATAATTTAGGTTTTTGTTGGTTTTGGATTCATGGTGATGTTTTTTTAAGGGCTTTAGAGTCCCTTTATCCAATAAAGATTTCTCAATTTGGCTTCCTTTTTCTATGACTTCCTCAAATGTACTCACACAATGCATTTGCAAATGGAAATCTATTTCAGGATGTAGATTTGGTACAAAGATACTAACTAGTTATTTCTCGGGGATAGATCAAGAGAAGTAACTAGGTAACCCTGCCACTATTGGAGGAAACAAACTGAAGTTTTTGTTGTTATGTTGTTTGGTGTTACAAAAATCTAACATGGTAATGTCACTTTCCATATTGAATGAAAATTGGCACACAAACTTTTCCGCTAACTTAATGAATGTAAAAATAGTACCTTTAGGAATGTGAAGAAACCACTCAAGATCTTGTCCTACAAGACTCCATGGAAAAATTGAATGAGATAGTTATCATTGTACACAACTTCTTGGAAATCCATGAAGAAGTCCTTAACATGATCACGTGGATCACCTTTACCCCTATATTTATAAAATTTAGGGAATTCAAAGTGAGGAGGAAATGCGGTGCGTAGTATTTCCTAATAAAAAGGATAGGGACAAAGTTATTTGAATTGTTACTTTTTACAGTTTCCTACATTATTTTATTGTAAACTTGTAAGGGCATTCTTCATGGATTGTCATTCTTGGTCAAATATTTGGCCACGTGAAGGGGAAGTTGGAATATATACTCGGTTTGACTTTTGTGTCTTGCCTCCATAGTTTTCTATGTAAATATCATTGTACATAACCTTAGGTTTTTAATTATACAGAGTTTTTCATGGTTCCTTGTGGACATGGGAATCCAAACTCACTAATTGACAACTAAGGGCTTGTATTTGATGTTGAATAGTGACCTCATTATTTCAGGTTTCTTTGTGAGTTTCACATGGAGGTGGTTTTTCACAATCTTCATGTTCTTAGTTACCATCATGGCTAATTCAAATAGTAGGTATGCAATAACTACCGATGTTTTTAGAAGGTGCTTCCTCATTGTTATTTCCTTTCCTAGAAGTAGAAGCATGTCCAGGGTTTAATATTTCATCAATAGTGGGAATGAGACATTTTACTTCTTCTTCTCTATGGATCATGTTCATAAGAAGAGTATGGTCAAATTTAGGTGGAATTTTAGCCCCTAATTCCACTACTTGTGTGAGAACTTGGTCTCGATTTTGTAAGATAAATTTATCTATATGTGTTGGGTTAAACTCATAGTTGTCTCGAGGAGATACCACCTTGTCACCACTATGGTCTACCATGGTTTCCTCTTCACGTAAAGTGACTAAATTTATGTTGAAAAATTATTAGATCCTAATCTTCTATGTCCCATTCTGGTAAGAGGAGGCATAGGAAATGTTTTGCTAAGTTCTAACGAATGTGCACAAGTATCACAAAGAATCTAGAAAAAACCTATCGGCATCAACAAAAATAAAAATGTCCTAAATAATGTATAAATAATGTCCCAAAGGGATAAATAATATATAACCAAATTTTGGTGATGAAATAATATCCTAAGGAAAGAATATCTAGAAAAATACCAAACAAGGAATCAATCGTGAAAAGAGTCTACTCCTATGTCTAAAAACTTATCTCAAATATTATTACTGACAAGATGACAACACAATTTAAGTATTTAAATCAATTTTTGGATAAACAAGATTTAAATACTAAAAATGAGCTGAGGTGATATGACCAACGTAACAATGTAAAGTATATACTCTAAACTCAGTTTAATATAAACAAAGTCTAAGTGTTGGAAATGGAGGTTACAAATGTGGGAAGTGTAACAATACTACTTGGATACTTTTAATCAAGTTTTCAAAAAAACATGTTAGTATCAAAATAGGATTGACACAATGTGAATAGCGTAATGACAACACCTTCCAAGACTTAAGGCAATGTTTGAATCAAAAACTAGGTCCAAGTATATCAATGAATCAATACAATGTGAGTAGTGTAACAAGACAATCGAGACACTTATATCAAGTTTGGGAAAACAAGATGTAAGTATCACAAATGTATTGTTATAATGCAAGCAACGTAATGATGCAAAGGGTAAATCAAGGTAGGATCACCTAACTACAATGAGATATCTTGATTATGGGTATCAAGACAAGGTTTACCAAAACATGAGGACGTACCAGCACACTTTCAACACTTAACATTCTTGTTACAACATGGTCATGTAAGTGAATACAAAAGTGGTGGACATGATTATTTTTGGTAACACCGCATATGTTTCTCTCTTTTGACCAAAAATGTCAACAAGAAAACAAAGGAGATAGAACAAGTGGTGATGAAAAATACTTAGCCTAACTTTAGCAGAGTTTCACCTTGTTTAAAAACAAAGTAGAAACTAAGACAAAGTTATGCCTTGTAAGTTTTATGATGAATATCACATAGGAAAACTTCAATGAACTCTCCCTTGTTCAACTAACAAGGTTTTGGCTCGAGGAATTTTTTTCTTTATGAGAGATCTTTAGAAAATGATGGATAAAGTCAAGTTAGCCCCAATTCCAAATGGTTTCCTAATATTTTGTTCTCAACACTCACCAATACTTTTCTAAGAGAGATACGCTTCACTAGATAACTCCTAGATGAAGGACCATTACCCCACAATCAAATTAATGAACGGGGCCTCATACAGACAACTTGAAGCATTCCTCATGGGTATTTATAGTCAAGTAGGTAGTGGGGCACTTCTCATTTCATCCACCAATTCCCTCAAGGTGTGGACTACTTTTGGGTTCTGTGGTAATCCTCATAATGATTTTTATGGCTTATGCCAAGATACTTCCCACAATTCAAAGCGAACGGGTTTAAGCCCTTATTCGAACCTGCAAATACAATGTTTTGAATAAATGGTGTGTTTGTTATCTTTTGATTAAAATGTGGTTTAGCACACCATTTTCAAACTACAAAAATGTCATTAGTATTGTTTTTATCAAGTCTTTGACAAGCGTTGGGTCTTGCACACAAAATATTTAGTACTTTTCCTATAAAAAGTGAACCAAGGTTGTTTTTGATTCTCAAGATCATCCACGGACGTAAGAGAAGAGCATACACAAAACTTGATCCAACTAGATTAAAAAATGGAAAACTTAAATCAAATGAATTTTAAAATTCTTTGTAAAATATTCATTCCCTTAACAAAATGAATGATGAAATTTTCAAGTTAATTGAATGTTTGGAAAAGAAGACTAAAGTTGATTTTGATTCTCAAAATCACCAAATGTGCAAGAGAAGAGCATACACAAACTTTAGCCTAGCTTAAGAAAATAATGGAAATACAACATTCATTAAATAATTTATACATGTTATAAAATTATTTTAAATCAAAAACCTATAAAATAGAAGTCAGAAAAACTTGCAAAATAACAACAAACACAAAATTAGATTATGGATTTTTTTGAAATATGAGCCAAAATTTTACACATAACACTAGTGTAAGGCTATCAATGGTAATGCAAGGTGAATTAAACACTAGCATAGGGATATCAATGGTAACATAGGGCTATCAATGGTAACACATGGCTATCAATGGTAGCGCATGGTTAATTCAACACTAGCGCAGGGGGTTTCATACAAATAAGTAGTAATTCAACACTAGCGAGTGAAGGCTTCTATGTATAATAGAGATAAATTTTCCAAAAACAGAAGCGTAAAGGAAATCAAAGCTAGCGTAGGGGTTTTAACTCTTACACAGGAGAATCAACAATGGCGCAGGTGTTTTAGGTCAAACAGGCATAGGTATTTTACATTAGCACAGGGCACCTGTGCAACATCAAGAACACAAGATTTTGACAAAAATAATTTCAAAAACTCAAATCTTTGTTGATAACATTCAAATTTTGAAAGAACTTTACCTCCTTCACACCTGCAATAAAGACTCAACACATGCAAACTCAACAAAAGGAGTTAAGAAACACAATATTTATCAATATATGTGAAATAGAGGTTAGTATGCAAAAATGAAATTTAACTACAAAAACTTGAAAAAATGTGCATGAGACAAAGGGATGTCACATTGGGCGTGCTAAATGTGTGCAATCTAAAATTATGATAAGCTAAATAACTAGATCTAACACCAAGTATACCTATTAGCTAAGCTAATTCAAACTAAACACCATGATAAAGCTTAAAGAGGAAAGCTAATCTAATGCATCAACAATGAAAAACACTAAACATTTAAGCAATACTCTTGAAATTTATATGTGCTTTGTATGTGTATGATTTCTCTTATTATGAACCTATCTTGATCATAAGAAATCAATTGAATGTTATCTCCAAATGAGGAAATAATCTCACCAAAATGGCTTAATGGCCATGTTTGGATCTTCCTTTACTACTCACAAATGAGAAGAATGGATGCAAGAATGAATAAGCTTTTCAAGAAGAAAATTCTCTTATCATGTGCATAATAAAATCACTAGCAAAAGTGTGGTGTAAGGTGTGAAGGAAGGTAGTAGGTTCTTTATATAGCTTTCCAATTTGGGAGAAGCTAGAAACCTAGTGAATGTGGGATAAAAGATAAAGTAGAATTAGAAGAGATAAGCATGATTAGAAAGAATTAATTAGAATTAGAAACTCATGGGAGTTGGAGATGATTTAATTAATCAACTAGGATTAATTAATAGGCCAAGATAAGCTTAGAAATCTATTTGGAGGTGATTTAGGAGGAAATAGGTAGAATTTGGAGGATTTTTAAGAGGGATTTAACCAATAAGAGGGTTTATTGATTAAATAGAGGATTAAAAAGGATTAATTAACTAATGATAGTTAATTAAAAGAGGATTATAACTAACGAAGTGTCGTTAATTGGCATCCAGAATGAAGGGAAATGCTAGTTAATTAACGAAGTGTCGTTAATTGACCGAGATGAAGGGGAATGTTAGCTAATTAGTGGGAAATCACTAATTATAATGAAATTGATGGGAAAGATGATAAATGGTGCAATTTTAGTAGTAAAATTACGTAGTCAGATTTAGGTGTCTATAGATGCATAAAATCATTAGCCAAAAAATACATAGGAAGGTACCTTATATAGTGAGAAATTAGGTCACCCAAAAAGGTAATTAAATCAACTCACATTTAGAAAATGACTTAAATTAAATTTCCCCTAATGACCTATTATTAGCCTAAGGAAGCTAATTAGACCATGTATGTAAAACCACATAGTGGTAAAAATCCTATACTAACACCCCCCTCAAGTGTAGCTTATGTGGGGAGAAAATGTGGGTTCTTGTAAAAAGTCCTGATGAGGTACCCATGTACAATGTAAATATCTCATAAAGTGGAGAAAGGGAGAAAATATAATGGGAAGAAATGTCCCACCAAAAGAGATAAAAGAAGAGAAGGTAGGACTAGAAAGCCCCAGTAAAAGATACAACTACTTGTGTCCACCATGTATACTATAAAAGAGCCTCTCGGGGTGACTTTGGATCATAAGTAGATGTAGTGAAGAATAGATCAACATGGAAAAATGAATGAATGTGCCAAGTGGCTGATGGATATTTAACCAAGGTGTGCTTCCTATACAAGGAACTATAGTTCTCATGTAAATTAAAAGATCCAACTACTCCATGAAGGGGTGGCGTATCCGAAGCAATAATAAAGAAGGGATGTGGAAGGTCTTACAACTATGTACTAAACTACCCAATGTCCGATTAATGCTAAATCAAGGTGTCTATTCCCTAAAAATTCTTTGGTGGATCAGAAGTAGGTAGATCAAGAAATAATTCATCAAATATGGAAGGTAACAAAGAGATGGTGGAGGTAGGACCCCATCGCTATTGTAGTCATTTTTGATAGAATATAATTCCTCATCATCACAAATGTTCTCAGGATCTAAAATGTCATCAAGTACAGATGAATCTAATGAAGAATCCAAAAAAGGGACAAAGTGAGAGAAGGAATATAATTGAGTCTAATGATCAACTACACCCACTATAATGATATTATCATTGTGTACCTCTATGACATACATTCAATCTATAATTTACTCAACCCACATGCCCTGACCCAGGTGAGTAATACAGTATATTGATAAGAGATTAGTTGATAGTGAGGGAATACTTAGAACATTATTGAATGTTCCTCCACTCACTTCAATAGATCCTCTCCTAAAAACATGAGTAGAAGTCTTGTCACCCAATCGTATAGTGGACATGTCACATGGCTCCAAGGAAGTGAAATCCACATGTGAAGAGGCTATATGATGTGATGCACCAAAATCAACAACCCATGTAGGATTTGTCCCTTTGTTTTCTCCTTTCTTGATTCTTTGTCTTTCCATTTTCCCTTGTCATTTTCCTTGGAGGATTCATGGGTTGATGAAGATGATTTGATAAACTTAGGGACACTTTTGTTGTTCATATCAAGAAGACTCATGAGTTGTTCAATATTATTCTCCAAATATTTTATTTCATCATGTTTGCATATGCAATACCCACATTTGATCCTATCTTTTTGAAAGTAACAAGGGAAGAGGCAATTTAAGATTTTTTTTAGGTGGGAGCATTTTGATCCTTCTTGTTCTCATGATTATTTTTATTTTATTTTTTCTCTTTAATTGAAGTCTTATATTTCTCATGTCCAGTAAATAGAGCATGTGATTTAGAGACCTTCATTGTACCCATTTAAATAATTTTGTGTTGCTTCCAACTCAAATCAGTAGTAAAATCATCCAAGCATGGTATGGTCCATGGATCTCCAATGGAATTTTTGGTGGCGTAAAAGGTAGAAACAAATACAAAATAGTCAAAACCAAATTTGGAGAGGATGTAAAGAATCAATTAATCTTCTGTGTTTTCTATGTCGCCAAGTTTCAACTATAACCTAAGTGATATTGGTGAAGAAGCCTTGTATCATGTCAAATTTACTTGGGCTCAAACTAATGATCTCATTATCTAACTCATGACCTCTCATTATGGCCTACTTCCCAAAAATTCCTTCCAATGTGATCCATACTTCATTTAGGATTAGTTTCTTCGTCACTTATAGTGTGTCACTTCACCTTCTCTACATTTGGTTTTGCTTCTATTTTTGTACCCATAGTGATCCAGTGTAAGCCTTTACTCCTCAAGATTATTTGTTTCTTGTCTTTCACTTATGATAGTTTAATGGTGTAAGAAGCAAAAATTGAAATTGATCCATTATAGAAGTGGTGTTGAATTATGTGTGCTTGAAATATTAGGATTTGAAACCCCCCCCAAACTATAGAGGTTTAATTTTACAAGGCATGATAATATACCCAATGTGTAAATCTAAAAAAAAACTCACACTTTCAAAACAAATGGCACATCAAAAAGAGTTATAAGTTGAAAGTAATGGCAGTTTAAAGTTTCTTTCTCATAAAAATACAATCTCCAAATGCAAATGTGTGGTCCAAGTTTATGTGGAAAAGCTAAACCGCCATGGGTTGGTAAGACCAAGGTATTATTCCCATGTGACTAGGTGGCTAATGGATAAGATGAGTACCCCCCCCCCCTTGATGATGTCACTTTACACTATGATGTGGCTGGTTGAGTGATGTCACTCCCAAATTGCCCCTATTTAGCAAAGTGAATAGTATTTTTCCTCTATGTTTAAAGTTTTCATTCACGTGTACGTCGTTATATTTTTCACCTTGTTTAACACCTTATAAAACACAACAAACATTGCGTTGGGGTTTTGAGCTTATCAAACAAGTCACATAACCCAAGGTATAAATTTGACATCCACATGTTATTCATTCGAGTTTTGGACTTGTTTCATGCCTTAAAAAACCCGAAAAGGTGTTGTTGGGGTTCTCAAATTACTGAAAGCACCACTAAAATCCTTAAAAATCCCAAAATGCTTTTAATTTGCACATCTAAAACTTGAAAAAAAAATATTTTTTGGTGTAAAGCTTTACAAGGAAAATTTTTAAAACCCAAATAGTAGACATAAAATAGCAAATTCGAATTATTTTGAAAAATGTACCTCACTGAAATGGTTGGGGTCACTTTGGTAAAAAAATAGAATTAAATGTGGGGTCAACAACCCTCCAAAATGTTTAAAATCACATGTCACATAGACATTAAACCCGAATGTAGACTACGTTCTATCGGGATTTTGAAACATCTAAATGGAATATTGACACTTCAATATTTTGAAATTACTAAAACTTAAAAACCTGTTGATGAAAATGAGCTAAAAGGGTTGGGGTTTCACCTAGCAAGTTGGACATGTTTTGGGTCAACATGTACCAAAACCCTTAAAAAACTTAGAAGTATATTAGACATTAAATATGGGTGGGGCTTGAATGTAAGTTAAATTGGTGTCAAAAAAAATGTAACCCTCCAAAATGTTTCAAATCACATGTCACAAAGCCCAAATTTGAAATATACTCCGATCTATTCTTAATTCTTTTATATTTTCATTTAGAGAATCCAAAGGTTACATGATTTTTGGAAAAACTAAATAAAACCTAACATGTAAATGTGTTGAGATGTCCCAATGTTTTGATTCCCCAAAATCTTGAAATTCACTACGAAGGCATGTGTTAGGGTTTTCAACTTGATGAAAATAAACTATCTTGTACAAAAAAAATCCTAAAATAAATGCACTCAGTTAATTAACTCAATGTTCACCAAAATTTTTTCACCTTGTTGATTAAATTTGCAGTTGCAAATCCAAAAAAGTACTTTGTCACGGATGAAATCTTCCTTATTTTTTTCACCTTGTTGATCATATGTAGAGTCCTGGGACTTATGTAGAATTTATGGGAATGGATTTATGCCCAATAGATAAAAACTAGTCTAAGTTTTAAACACATATAAAAACTTAGAAAACTTCTAAAAATTGTGCAAGTATAGAAAATTTATGAAAAACACTAAAATGGATAAACTACAAAATACAAAAAAGGAAAATCACATCCATTGTTAAAAAAATCCATACATCTTCCACATAAAATAGTTTAATTTAAAAATACTCACCAAATATTTTGAAAACCCATAAATACTTATATTCATATTTTTTCTTCAACAAACTAAAATATATGGTAAATTAAAATAGAAATTAAAACTTAAAAATGGCCTTCAACCATCCAAAAATGTTAATGAAGCAACTTATAAACATATAACCTCATGAAAAACTATATCGCATTAAGCATGTTTATAGTATGGAATCTAGGTTATTGGGATCCTCGATCTATGACTTGGGCCTAAATTCAATGGTGCTTTCTATTTTTCATTTAGAGAATGCAAAGGAATATATTTTCATGGATTTTCTAGAAACCCCACTAAACACTTAAAAACCTAAATCAATGAAAAAACAACACCAAATGAGCTAGAAAGAAATGGATGTTAAATCAAATAGAGATTATATTGACAAGATCTCACAACAAATTCTATGGCATTCAACTACAATAAACTATCTAATGTACACAAAAGATGTATGTGAGAGTGGGCCAAAAAAATCGAGGATCGGAATGCCAAATTGGATAGATCTAATGAGGATTTAATCAAAAAACCCTTGTTGTGAGAAGTGAAATATGGAGGAAAAACTTAAAAGGAATAAACTTGTCTTCAACAATTAAGAAATTTTTCATTGATGCATAAACTCATTAGCCAAAAAAGGTGTAGGAAGGTACGTTATATAATGAGGAATTAGGTCACCCAAAAAGTTAATTAACTCAAATCACAACTAAAAAATGATTTAAAGTGCATTTCCTAGCATTACGATGACCTATTATATAACCTAAGCAAGTGTAATTATGGAAGAATTTGAACACAAATTTATAGTTTAATATTCTAATATGACCCGTGTACAAAGGAGCATAACAATATCTAGTGAAAGAGAAAGAAGGAACATGAAAGAGAGGATTTTCCATAAAAACTAGAAGTTGAGGATATGTCTTGGCTTAGTGAAGAAAATATTGCTATAATTGGTCACCCATTGAAAATATTTAGAGGCACGCTTGAGAAAGGGATCAAGTTCTTTTTACTAGAGGCATATGATGTAAGAGCATATTATTTCACAAGAAATATTACATCACCAAAAAAATATTTGGAGTTAGTGAATAAATAACTGCATGAATACAATGTTGCACCATTCTTATATGGTACCATACAAATATATTTTTATATTGTTATTTCTAGAGGCCACACAAACCTACACTTAGTTTCACAAGCATAAGCTTTCCTAATTCAAGCAATATTATCTTAGCAAATATATTTTTATATTGTTTCTTGTAAGGCCATGCTAAGTATTGTTCCCACCTATTTACGCTAAGTATTACACAAAACTTTGATGTATTATCTTGTGTCACGTAACACTTGTTTCTTCCACATGGAATATGTGAATCCTTGCACACTCTACTTGATCCTTAGTTGATGTTGCAGTAGGCATTTTGATGTCATTGAAAACTTCCAATATCGCTAAACCTTGTAATCATTTAGAACCACTACCATATGTTTTCTTTATTGGATTTACAACTAACATAATCTCCTATGATCATCGATTCAATTAGGAGTGTTGGGAGAACAATCACTGAGAGGGGGCTGAATTGGTGTCCTGAATACTTTTAATTCAATTAAGGTAGCTTGCATGAACCATCAAAGCAACCATTCAACATACATTAACCATTGTGAGCTTATTATGTATGAAACAACCATCCACAAGAACAAAGATCAAGATAGAACATACATATATGTGGGAAAACTCTCAAGGGAATAAAACCCACTAATATTTGTATTAATAAAAAAATTCAAGATTTAGTGAAGTGCCAACTCCTAATCTTTCAAGCACCAACATGACTTTAGCAAGCACCCACTTGCAAGGAAGCTACGACTCCCCAAAATTTAATGAAGCACCAACCCCTAGGTTTTAGAAAACACCAACATACAAGGAAGCACCAACTCCCTAGGTTTTAGCAAGTGCCAACTTACAAGGAATACTTAGCACCAACTTAGCCACCTCTAAATGTTTGTCACATTCCCACCATTTCTTAATCAATAAATGATGACACTTTATCTCCTCTTCTCTATCTTTTGTTATCTTCTTCTTTGTTTGTTCTTTTTCTATGATGTATCAGTCACATCATCATGCTCTCAAGCCTCTTACACACACTCTAATATTCAACCATCAAATGACATCCATACCCTTTGTTACTCTGCTCTTGAACATTCTCAAAATTTCTTATCATACTCCTTCGTTCATCATCTTCCTTCACCTTGACATGGGCATGAAGAAATTGACTTTAACAAACTGAGCACCATAAGATATTCAATGTTCACACATTCTTCATGGTCTACAAGACCTCCTACTACCCTTCTCAATCACTTATAACTCACTCATTACTCCACTCTACTATAGCACCTAAAACTTCCCTTACATATATATACATAACTCGTTGATTTAAAAAAATAGAATTATGTTAAACCCTAGATATTCTAGAGTCACATACAATAAATAATCAATGAAGCACATATTTGATGCAAGCAATAAGTTAAAGGAAATTACAACTCTAAGTGTAAGAGAGGGAACATAAGACTTAGTTGATTTCACAATCAATCCCGAAGTGTTCTAGACTGGAGGACTGATGAGCGGGAGGAGGAAACTTTTGCAACTGTACTCAAAAATTTTGGAAATGTCAGAATAATCATGACTAGGGTGCATGGATTGGGTCAGCAGTGCCTAGGCACTAGGGTATAATTTTGGGCTCATGTGTCTACATGCGTAGAACATCAAAACTGATTTTTCTTATGTCACACCAATATCGCTAACCTTCTTTGTTTGTCTCTTGTATGTCTCTGGATGATCGCAGAGTTCACCTATAACTTGCAAGATAAATGATATCCTATAAAACCCCAACACATCAAATCCTAAAAATAAAAATATGCAAATGGGGAGTCAAATGACCCTAGCAGTCACTTGAAAAAGTGAACTTATGACCGAGCGTTGCACTACATCTCAGAATCCATGTAGTTTGTGTGTGTGTGTGTGCAAGAATGATGCCCTAGGAAGCTCTTGTGCAATATGCACTTGATAGAGAGAAATATCTAGATGTAGCAATGTAGATAGATGTGTGGATGCCAAAATGAAATTCCATGTCCCTTGAATGATAGCTAGATGGATGTTTGGATGCTCTTAGAATGCCTTTGGATGTTACCTTAGGTGGTGATAGTAGATTCTTAGAGCTTGGTCCCTTATAATGGTCACATAGCTTTGTATTTATATGATTTTCTTGTTGAATTGTGTAATTGATGACTAAAAGGTAGACCCATAAGAAAACAATATGTCCAAAAGATAAAAGAGGCCCAAAAAGAGGTGAGTAAGATAAAAAGAGGTCGAGGCGTCCATATGGGACGAGGGTGCCTAGGCGTTGGCGTCCTGGATGGATGATAGTGTCTAGATTCAATAAAGATAAAGCAATGAAGATCAAACTAGGGTGTGAGGTGTGAAAAAACAAAGAGGAAACCAAAAATATAGAAAAGAGGCCAAATATAGATGTCAATTACTAATTTTCTCGCTTAGGAATGATATGAATAGTGGTATGTGATTATGACTTAGAAATGTACCCAAATGTGTGATTTTGTGTCTACATTTTCCCCATTTTTTGTTTTTGAGTGAATACTTGATAACATAAAGTAGATAAGAGATGCATACCTGATAACCATGTAGATCGATGGTGAAAGTGTGCCGAAGAGACAAGAAAAATTATGGAGTGATAAAAATGAAGTGTGGAAGCTAAGAAAGAGGAAGTGACCCTAGGGATGAAGCGTATGTGTTGTGTCATTTTGTACTTGTTGTCATTATCACTTGATGAAGGGTTATTTCTTGTTACATATTAAGGATAGACCTACAAAAAAAGAGCGAAAGAGTAGTCAAAGTCATGTGTTATGAAAACTTTGTAAAAAGTGTTTAGAAGTATGCAAAAATACAAAAAAAGTAGTTAAAAGGAACATGTGCACCTAATCCGTGATGAGTGAAAAGGATAGAAAGTATCCTGAAATGTTATAAAAGAGTGAGTTTTTCAGGTGATCTCACACCAAGAGTGAGTTTTTTGGGACATCTCACGCCAAGATCAATTTTTTTGGAGATATCACTCCCAAGTGCGAGTTTTTTGGGTGATCTCATGCCACGACAAAAGAGTTTTGGGGAGAAAGGTCTAGTGTTATTCTCCATCCCTGATTGCTTCTTGAATTTATACACCACTGTAAATGGTGTGATCCTACTTTTTCTATGTTTGATCCAGTTTGATCAGTTTGATCAAAGTAGAGAAAGAAGATAGAATGCATTCTGATTGTTAGAGGACTATGCCTATACTATGAAAACTAATATTTGAAATGTTGAAAATTGTGTTGATATGAGAAATTAACTGTAACTTCCCCTGGTCATAGGTTCCTATGAAATTTCAAGAGTGCCCAGCGTTGGTGTTTGTATCTCGGGGTGTTCACATTTATGTTGTACTAAAGACCCTAATCAAATATTGGGTTGTTCTATATAATCGTAATTTTGTTTTATTCATGTATTGTATGTGTTGTATCAAGCTATGATCAATTATATGGGGTGACTAATTCACCCAATGTATGCCCCCTCGTTTGGGGTGCATGCGATGACATCACTAGGAGGATGCAGCCCAAAGGAGAGGGCCGGATGTTGATATGAAACTGTAAACCTGTACGGGGGAAATGTGCATGGTAAAAACAAAGGTACATGCAAGCAAAATGGCTAGAAACATGTGTTAGGAAATCAAGACAAATATGCATATAGAATACAATGTGTAATCTATCAAGCAAGAAGATAATGTAGACCGTGAAAAGTGGGTTTCAAACATGGGACATCACTCATAATGTCGCAAGAGAATCAGGTCCAAAGTGCCAAAATCATACAAGCAATGAACAAGCAAGACATAGGGCATAACCCGTAAACAATGGCATATAATGGAAAATAATGGAAAACAATATCAAGAAAAGTATCTAACAACCATGGTAGCAAATAGTTCCTACAAAGATAATGTTGCACATGACGTACCCGTTAGCATGTTATAAAGATAAGAAGTATGTCAAAATGTGTATGTTCGATATAAAGTAGTGTGCTAGTAATAATATGAAGTAGTAAATAACAAAACAATAACACCTATAGTGTGTACGAAAGTAGATGCTCCTAGGAGCCTCAGTGGTACTTGCTAAGAGGTATAGTGCCAAGCATCCATATTGTGTGTAAATATTTGTGTAAAGTTTGCATTCACAACTAGAGAACAAGTGGACGTGTATGTTTATATAGAAAGGATAATGACAGAAAAAGTATATGTCTGGTATAGTAAGCAAAGTGTACATGTGAGTATACGTAAGCAAGAGTAGATGTAACCAATATATGTAGTATGTTGTGAATGAGTGAGATGGAATGACATACAATGTTAGTGTGATAGGGAGTGTGCCCCCGAGTGTGTGAGTGTATGTGTGTATGAGATGAGGTTCATCTATAAAATACCCATCCACAGTCAAGAATGAACAATAGAATAAGAGTGCGTCATCAGGAAATGGTTTAAAATTATGTGCTAGATAGATAGATCAATGAAGTGTATAGCGTAAAGAGTGTGAATGTGGTGAGGTTTATTTCAAATTTATACCCTCAACAATCAAGTATGAACCATGGAACTAGAGTGTGTCATAGGGTAGTGAGATGTGTGAGAATGTGATGCCCGAGAGATGTGTTCTGAATGTGTAGTGTGAAATGTGTCGTGTGTATGATGTGAGGTCCATGGATGTAGTAAGCCCTCAATAGTCAAGTGTGAACCGTAGCACAAGAGTACATCATAAGGTAAGGACAATACAAGAGGTGTATTAATGCATGTAGGATGAATGAGGAAGATTAGATACGAAGCATGGAGCGTGATAGTAGAAATGTGAGACACGTGATAATTCTAGAAGGGGAGATAGTAAGCATGATGCCCCCTAAGTGTATGATGATGAGAAGAATAAAGTAACATCATCTAAGAGATCATCATTATCATGGTCGAATTCAAACGGAGAAGTGTTAGAGACCTAGTAAGCTATAGTATGAGGTTGATCACGTAAAGATCCATTGCAACATAGATTGTACATGCCCATTATGTATTCCTCATCAGTGAAAGGTGGTCATAGATAACCATGTGCATAACATCAAGTAAGATTTTGTGTATAGCTATAGAAATGAATCATTGTAAATAGAAACATGACCAAAAGGCATTGGAAATGTGATATCAATATTATCAGGATCCAAAGTGCCACCAATGTAGTCAAACCAAGATTTTCCAAGAATAAGTAAAGGAATATGAGGAGTGTGAGCAACAAACAGTGATAGATGGGAGATGTGGAGACCATAAGTAGAAGTAATGCTAACATGTCCATGATATAGATGAGGAGAATGTGATGGAGGGAGGAGATCATCTAGTGTGACTCCTAATCTGAGCCAAGTCATCATATGTGTAAATAGTGTCAAAGCAAGTGGGATCGAATGGAATGTGTGGCCAATAATAATTATTCATGAAAAGAGTGCATGTGAAAGGATGAAGTGTAGATGCAGGTTCCTCATGAGAAGATGATGAAGGTGGTATGACATCCAATGTATGGATAGACCCCCAATAAAGTACCATAGCATTAGTAGAAGGAGGGTGTGAGGTGAAGCGGATGGGACGGTGTCTAATGCACAAATAGTTCCTTCAAGTGGAGGCAATTTTTCAAGATAGTCCGTGGGTTGTCGATCATCAATGGGATGCATAATAGTAGTAGAAGTTGGAGTAGGTAACACAGTGGTTGGATCTAGGTGATAATATTTGAATGGGTCATGATCAATGACTATGGTATATTCAAATCCCTCGTGTAAGAATTTAATGCACTGGTGAACTCTAGAAGGCATTTCCTACATACTGTGAATTCATGGCCTACCGAGTAACCAATTTTATTGAATTGAGAACTCGATAACAAAAAATGCAACAGGAATAGTTTTCGGCCCAACTTTGAGTGGCAAGGTGATAGTGCCTATGCGCGTAAGCATAGAAGAATCATACACATGGAGAGAAATGGATGTTGGGTTAACTAAATTTGAGGGAATACCAATGTCATGAAGGAGTGATAGAGTAAAAATATTGAGCTTAGATCCATTATCAATTATAGTTCACTTGATACCCATGTTATGAATGTGATTGGTATATATAGGGGAGGATCATTATCATAACTAGAAAGATCGACAATTATATCATGTGGAAAAGTAAGTTGTTGATAAAATCCATCTACGAATAACTGATATACTTTGTCTGGATGAGTATCAGAAGGAAGCAGTATTAACCAAGAGAGAAATAATTTTAGCTCTATAACCAGGATTGGCTAGCAAGAAATCATGAATGGAGATATCCATGATGAGATGAAGACCCAAGAGTGTTCGAATGAGACGGGTTCACCAAATGCTTTAAAAATATTGATATTTTATAAAACCCTAAGATATTGCAAATTCACATATAATAAATAATCAATGAAGCACAGATTTGAAGCAAGCAATAAGCTAAAGGAAATTAAAACCCTAAGTGCAAGAGAGAGAATAGAAGACTTAGTTAATTTTGTAATTAATCCCGAAGTGTTCTAGACTGGAGGACTAATGACTAGGAGGAAACTGTCACACGTACTCATAAAATTTTGGAAATGTCAGAATAAGTTATACTAGGGTGTCTAGACTGGGTCAGGGGCACATAGGCGTTGGGTCGATTACAGGTACTTTGTCTGCTTTCAGAACCTCAGAAATTGATTTGTATTATGTCGCACCAATGTCGTTAACCTTCATTGTTTGTCGTTTGTATGTTGTTGGATAATCACAGATTTCTCCTGTAACCTGCAAGACAAATGATATCCTAGAAAACCCCATAAAACATCAAATCCTAAAAATAAAAAGATGCAAATGGGGATTCAGAATGACCCCAGAGGTCACCCGACAAGAGTGAATGTTAGTGTAGGATTTATTTTCCTCACTTTATTTGTATTATCCTACTCGGGATATTCCACCTCACTTGGAGTTTCCCTACACTTATGGGATATGATTTCTTAGGTGTACACTTGACTACACTATTCTAGGTGTTGGTTACCACTTGACTACACTATTCTAGGTGTTAGTCACCACTTGACTACACCATTCTAGTTGTTGGTTACCACTATTCTAGGTGGAGATTGCCATGATTCTAGGAGGAGGTTACACATTCACCTCCTATATGTACATCTCTTGCATTATTCTATTTGATTGTATTGAGTTGGAGCTATTTATGTGTTATTGTAATTATCTCTCTTGTATTTTCATAATTTTTGTCTTGTATGCTTGTATTGTTTTGTCTTGGAACAATTCATGTCTCGCATCATTCACTTATGCATTCTTTGAACTAGTAGATCTGTGGAACTTCTCGATATGGTATCAAAATCGATTTGGTATTGAGCTTGTCTAGTTATTATTCTACAAATTATTTTCATTTGAGATCAATATTTGCAAGTATTTGGGTGTTATTTGGTGTTGGGTTTACCTTGTTTCTGGGTATATATAGCCTATTAGGAGGCTTATAATGTTTATAGGTCTGTATAGTACATATATAGTTCTGGAGATTGCTTTTTGTAGGCCCTAAATCATTATTGTAGGATCCCTGGAATATTTATCCAAATCTAGGTGATTTCAGACTTGTGAAGGGCATTTTCACTGTGGTAGTGCTTTACATGCTTGTTTAGACTTGTAAAGGAGTTTTTCCTTGTCAGAGGCATTTTCAGACCTACAACAAAGTTTCCAACAACCCATACACGCATTGAAGATCAACTTTGGTGGATGTTTTTGAGTCTCGCGGTTGTGTTGTTTTCTACACTCAAATCTACGGAAATTTAAGGACCACAATGAAGATCTTCTTGATCAAACATGGTTGCAGCCTATATACAATCAAAAAAAAATTATGTTTCGGCCTAATGACCTCGCCAAAACAACCTTCGGTTGTGCAGGTTGGCTAACGCCAGCCTACCTCCTACCAAGTGCCGACGTTTTTTGGCCTTCGATCGTGCTCGGGGCATACAAATTGAAGGGATTAGCCTTGGGTTCATCAAAACCCTCCTTTTTTTGCTAAAATTGTATTTTAGTAAAAAGTGCATTTCAAGTTTAGTGCAAATTCATTTAAAATAGGGCTTATTTACGGGAAATAGTTATTGTAAAACTTTTGATTGGTAGCTTGATATCGAGTGCCATTTTTGTAAAAGTTAAATATTTTTTATTTCCCAAAGCATTGGACCTATTTATTTTGTAAAACACACTAAGTTATAAAGTGCCAAATTGTGGGGGCTTCTTGATATAGTTTCTGGGGGTGTACAGTGTGTTTCCTCTCTTGTTTAGAACTTCTTTCTTTCCACACATTTCTTTGTTTTTCTAACAACTACCACAACTTCTCTTTTTGTATTCATGGATCTAAGTACAATTAACCCTCTTACACCTTTTAACTACTATGAATGGAAATCAAAATGACCATTGTAATCATGACTAAAGGGTTGTACCGGATCATAATGAGGTTAGAATCGAGCCTAGTGCAGATGCAAAACAAGTTAAGTGGCTTTATAAGTGTGATGAATCATTTGGTATTTTGTGTCTTTCAATGTCTCCTAAAATCCTTTTTCACATAGAGTCATCCAAATCTCCCAACGAGGTGTGGAAAACCTTAGAAATATTATTTAGAAAAATGGATACTATGAGGGGTCATGAGCTATAAATAGAACTTATCAGCTTAAGTCCTAGCAACTTTGACACCTTGGAAGATTTCTTTACCAAGATCAATTCCTTACGATTGCAATTAAAAGAATGTGGAATAGAAAAGAAGAATGAACAACGTGTTCTTTCTGTGCTTGCCAAACTAGGTCTGACAACTTTGTCTTTGTTTCTACATTTTATGCTACCAAAAGGGCTCTTGGAGCCACATGGTCTATGTCATCCTTAGATGACTTCATTTTTATTTGACTAAGGAGCAAGATAAGTTAATACAAAGGGGTACCTTAAACCTCAAGCTCTCATTGTCAAGAATGGAAAACATAAAGCCTCATTAGATAAAGAGTATAAACAGAGTAACAAGGATCAAGAAAGAAAGAAAGATCAACATTCTTCCACCTCTACACCAAACTATGAAACTTCCTCTTCTAGATTTATTTTCCTCGCTTTATTTGTATTATTCTACATGGGATATCCCACATCACTTGGAGTTTCCCTACACTTATGGGATATGTTTTCTTAGGTGTACACTTGACTACACTATTTTAGGTGTTAGTTACCACTTGACTACACTATTCTAGGTGTTAGTCACCACTTGACTACACTATTCTAGGTGTTAGTCACCACTTGACTACACCATTCTAGTTGTTGGTTACCACTATTCTAGGTGGATATTGTCATGATTCTAGGAGGAGGTTACACATTCACCTCCTATATGTACATCTCTTGCATTATTCTATTTGATTGTATTGAGTTGGAGTTATTTCTGTGTTATTGCAATCATCTCTCTTGTATTTTCGTAATTTAGAGTCTTGTATGCTTACATTGTTTCGTCTTGGAACAATTCACGTCTCACATCATTCACTTGTGTATTCTTTGATTCAGTAGATATGTGGTGCTTCTCCAATAATGAACTTACGACCGAGTGTTGCACTACATCTCAAACTCCATGTAGTTCTTTGTGTGTGTGTGTGCAAGAATGATGCCCTAGAAGCTCTTGTGCAAGATGCACTTGATAACGAGCAATAGCTAGATGTAGCAATGTAGATAAATGTGTGGATGCCAAAATGAACTTCCTCTCTTATGAAGTATATGCAGAAAAATGTAGTCCCTTGTCCCTTGAATGGTAGCTAGATGGATGCTTTGATGCTCTTAGAATGCCTTTGGATGCAACCTTAGGTGGTGATAGTAGATGCTTAGAGCTTGGTCCTTTATTATGGTCACATAGCTTTGTATTTATATGATTCCCTTATTTGAATTTCGTAATTGACAACTAAAAGGTGACCCATAAGAAAACAAGATGCCCAAAAGATAAGAGGACCAAAAGAGGCGAGTAAGATACAAAGAGCTCGGGGCGACCAGAGGGGACGAGGGCAACTGGGCGTTGGCGTCTTGGCTAGGCGTTGACCATGTCCAGAGTCAATAAAGATAAAGCAATGAAGATCAAACTGGGTTGTGGGGTGTGCAAGACCAAAGAGGAAACCAGAAAGACAGAAAAGAGGTCAAAGATAGATGTCAATTACTAGTTTTGTTGCTTATGAATAGTGGTATGTGATTAGGACCTAGAAATGTACCCAAGTGTGTGATTTGTGTCTAAGCTCATGAATATAACAACTAGGTTAGTCATACATGCTTAAATACATTCAAGTCAGTCATACATATGTCTAAGAACATCTGAAAAAACATGGAAAAATCACAACATCAGCTTCTTTTGGTTTGTCTTAGCTTTTATGAATAAATCTCATAGTGTTGCTCCTCTTCTCTCCTTACTTCACGTGTTCCTCTCTTTTCTTATTCCTATATCTACCTTTTCAGCTTCATCTACCTTTATAACTAATTATGTGACTCTTTACTTCTTATGAGTCTGTTCTTCAAAGATCCTTCATTGACTAGTGGCATTCGACCTTCCATTTCAATTCATTGCATACGTGCTACACTCTGGCTACACTCTAGTTGGGTTTTGGTTGCAGTGTTGTTGCATATTGGCTGCATTCTCCATTCTATGAACTTGATAAGACCTAAAAAATCATGACCTGAAACTTCACCAACATACCTAAAACAACATGCATAACCTTTGGCTATGCTCACATTTACATATTTGTTCTCTACACCTTGGTCTTCATGCTTCAATTGACCTTGAAACTGACTTTCATACCTTTGTCCATGCATTCTAAACCATGTTTACATGCTCAAAAAATGATGTACAACCTCTCACACCTGTGTGCACTCATTTTACCAAGCTAACATGCTCATACCTTCTCACAAGATCTCTTCATGCCATGACTAGGCTTCTCAAGCATCCGAACATACTTCAACAATGACATGCACTCTTAAACTAAACTTGATAACTCATGTTGTCTTCAAATTATCTCTTTATCCTCAAGATGACCTTACAAACCTTTTACATCAATCTTCAAGTCTACCATGACATCAACCAACCATGCACAACAAGATACATACCTTTGACATCAATGCACTGACTCATCTGACATCAACACTTTCTTGACAATACTTCAAAGCACTCTCCCTCTTTCATTCTTTAACATCAATGACCCATCAACACAAGACACTCAACAAAATCACCTTGACATCAATCATACACAACATCATTACCTTGACATCAATGACAACTTACAACAAGGAGGCACACGTAGACCTTGATTTGTTTCTCATGCCTAGAAAAACTGAATGATCTAATTGTACGTGATCCAATAGAGGAGACTTCCCAGGAAGATCAATGGCGACCTAAGCATTGTGAGGAACTTTTGTAAGGTATATTTTCTTGCAAAGGCACCTTTGTTCTCTTGCTAGAGTCACTATGAATTCTTTAAACAGAAGGGAAGTTGTATGTAAGTCTCCTACCTATCATTGAAATTCCAAAAGGAGGAATCCAACAGCTATGCAATATGGATAGAGTTGAACTGAGTAGAGTTCTATAGAAGTTTTACATAGATCTACAAACTTAGAATAGGTCATAGGATTGGAATACTTAAGAGAATTCTTGTAGAGCCTTGTCATAAGACTGTTGTTAGAGTGTAATGTCGTTGTGCTTGAGTTTGTAATCTTTTCCTTGTATTAATAGAAGAAGTTGTCATTGTTTATTGTTTAATTGTGGGTTGTGTGGTCTAATCAAACATGGTTGAAGTTGTGAAATTTTTCAACTATACTATATTTTTCATTATAAACACTTATGGTTTGACCATTTAAGGTTATTATAATGTAAAAAGAGTTGTTTTGCATGTTGAACATTTACATTCTTTGAAAATTCAACACTAAATCAACAATTAATCATGAAGTAGGTGTAGAATGGCCAATGACGTGGGAGGAATATGTGAAGCATACATGCATATATTCTAATATTTTCACACATTGTGTATGTTTCTCTTCTTGACTATGTCTAGAGTCACATAATGTCATCTCCCTAATTCTTAGTTTTTCAAATGGAGCTCTCTTTTTAGATTTCTTCATGGTCTCACATTCCTTAATATTTGTACTTATTTCTAACTTCATTTGTGTGTCGGCCTTTAATTTTTAGAAATACATGTTGTGAAGTATTTTACAAACTATATCACTTAAGGTCTTACATGCATAACATGAAAAAAACCTAATGCAAGAAACATCATATAATGATACTAGAGAAATTTTAAACCCAATCCTAAGGAAAAAAACAATATATGTATATTTATATTGATATAAACTTGATGAAAAAGTTTTAAAAATAAATATAAATAAATAAAAAACATAAGCCACAAAATCATGAAAAATTGGAAGTACTTTTGATGGTTTATGCTCATCATTTTACAAATTAATAATCAGCTAAGATATATATAATCCTCAAAACATCATCTACGATTTTAAAATAAATCCAACAAATTATCAAGTTTTTGAAACGCCTAATCTAGGAATGCTTTACAATGAACACCCACCCTAACAAGGTCGATTGTTCAAAATTTAGGATCTAACATTAATGAAGCATGAAACAGAGTACCTACATAAAATGTCCTTCATGGGAAAGGAGGCTCAACATTAGCAACAGTGGCATCAACATGCATGGGTATTAAAATTATAGATATCATGCACAAAACCTCACCTAATTTCATTGTTTGATTGTAATTGATTGAAATCATTTTTAATCAAAAATTACTTTGCCTAGGTATTCTTTGATGTAATGTTAAAATTCAAAATGAATTTTTGTGGGGACTAGATTATTCAAGACATGTCTAGCTTGATTGTTGTATCAAGGTTAACTACAAATAATCTACTTTTAGTCAACAATACTAATCATCAGATTTATTAGTGGCTTGACTTCGGACGAAAAATTAAGGCTATCTTTAATTCGCCAAAAATAGTTACAATAATAAATGTACACAAACATGTATTAATGTATTTAATCCGAGTAATTAAGATTATAATTGTAAGAAATTAAAAGGATGGTCTTTAAAAGTTGAAATTGGTTGCCAACAAACACATTTCACATTTACGTGTGGCAAATATATAGTATTGTGATTAAATTCAATGCATACATAAACTTTGTCCACTTTGACCTAATCAATTAGTCATTTTGTTTCTCATGGTAAATGAATGAAGAACTTGAGTTTCTTAAGTTGTTTTGCATGTATTACAATTGGAGGGCAATTCCATGTAAAAAAAAGGAGGATTAATTCCAAGTTTCTTCTCCTTGTTATTTTAAAGAAATAAATATATGTTAGCTTACGTTTGAATGATATGTTGCCACAAATAAAACAGTGCTAGTGTAGAGGATTTTTTTAGTTGTTTACACTATATAATTTTGTGCCCAACCTAATAAGCATAACAAAAATAAGTATAATAGAGAGATTTTTGGAACAATTGTGTACAATTTTTTTATCGACATTTCAAATCATCTCATATGACCAACCTAACAAACATATCAAAAAATATCATACTTGTTTCATTTATAAAAGATGTCGATACTGCCATCTTATGAGAGCCATATAGCACTCAAAACTTCAAATTAATATATCCAATGAATATTTTTACCAAATCTAACATTGCAATTATAGATTAGCCACTAATTGTTTCGTGTTGTGCTTTGTGTCCACTCCAAAATTTGGCAATAGTGTTTATTTCTATAATTTGTAGCAGCTTGTCGCACCAATGCAAACCCCAATGCACGCCCACCACACATATATTTAAATTTTTGACATCACACCCATTTGTCATCAAAATATTTAACATTGATGTAGGCTATATTTCTTTATCGTGCCTACTACTTATCCTCTTTTTTGTTTCCTAACATCAATGACCCTTTTAAATTGCATGGTTCCTTGGCATTGTCTTAGTCCTCATTGTTGTGACTATTTATCACATTATTATTGCTCACACAATTTTCCATAATGTTTCGATGATAATTATCTTTAACATTGTACATAATGTCATCGATTGCAATATTCTCACATCTTTTATTGATTTCATGTAATCCCTTAACAAAAGTGTTGTGTATTATTTCCCCAAACTTTTTTTTTCAATGATAACACTTTCTTATCATCAATTCCATTTGACACTAATCACCTTGAACCCTACTTGAAATCATATTAACATTGATTTGGCACCACCATCAATCATATTCTACATTTTCATAATTCAAACTCAAAAGTTCATTTGCCATGTTTGCAAATTAGATAGAACTCAGGTAACGCTTCAAGAAAAATATTGAATTTTCATATAAAATAACTCATTGAGCTAGTTGGTGCTGAGTTGAAAGGGTCTCACTTAGACTACATATCAACCAATCCCAAAATCATTTCCATACATTTACTCATCTTTGGACAAGAAATCAAGCAACCTATTGTGCCCAGAAAAATAGAAATCATCTGCTAGAAAAGGACCAACCTGCAACCAAATTTTTTAAAATGTCAATAGATCCTCAACCTTCAAGAATAGAATTATTGAAAGAACATGGCCCGATGAAAATTAATAATGTATTGCTCAAATGAAATGTCAACAAAACATCTAAATACCATTTATCAATGAGTTGTCATTTCTTCACTATAAAGCTCACAACAAATATTTGACAATACACAACTTTGTTACTTCGATATAATGCTCACAACAAACATTTGACAATACAACAAGGAGCATAATTCAATTTGCACAAGTAGACATTGGTCGAATTGTTATGTTCCATCCATTTAAATTTTAATTTTGTAACCTTGACCGCATTTATTCAAGTTGCTAATGTTTTTTTGGCTTTTGACATTTATTAATATAATTGTGTATGTTTAAAAAAAAATCCATGCTACCAAATGTATCAAAATGTTTGGCCTAATTCACCCAGACTAAATGAAGTTACCTAATCCAAAATATTACTCGCCAGGCCTGGTTATTTACCCTTAGCCTGGATATACTTCTTTTTTCCATTATGCTCTCACCCATGAAACATGTTTCAGTGGCATTATCATCTTTCCATATTTATTAGATGTTACCTTTCTTTTCATGTCAATGGGATATACAAATTTTGTAATGAAAACCATTTGCTATGACATAGCTCCTTTAGGAATTTACAGTGTCATATACTATGGAGGTGCTCCATTTGTGATCTGCAAGTTGCACAAAAAAATCAGGTCCCCAGGATTCATATTTCAGAATGATGCCATCAAAAGTGCATATAAACATCAGATTTATACAATGTAAATGCGGTGACATAATGTTACTCTATACAACCCAAATTTCAATAATGTCAAAAATGCATTCAAGTGTCATTCATATAAATATAAATATAAATTTGGTGACAAAACGGTGTTCAAACAACCAAAAATTCTACGAAATCGTTGTCAAAGCTTACAATTAATTTGCATTAAATGGCCCACGGTGCCATAATCTCTTCAGTCAAAAATCTAATGATGGAATATATGTCAATCACGATTGGCAATTTGTCATTGACTACTTTTACAACACTAAGCTTAGAGATAGACAACCAAAATTAAACACACCTACCACTACCAGCACACAGCAAAAATCTAAAGCAGATGATGACAAATTGCCTTGCCTTAGGTTTATTTCTAGCAGGACCCTCTACACAAATTCCTAAGCACATCATAATCCAGCTAGGCCAGAATATATTACATGATGTTTTATCAACTTGCAACTCAACAATCTGTTATGTAAAAAATTGCAGCTTTTTTAAGTTACAAATTTGGTAGTTAGAAAGTTATTCATTATACCCCGCTTTTGCTGAAGGAGGCAATCATACAGTACATTGGATATCAATGTCAAAGATTTCATCACAGTTTTTTGTATGTTTCAACTTCCTCGCATCTTATCTGTGATCCGGTTTATTAGACAATTTATTCAAGTCAAGGTCCTTTGTCAGGATTTATCCTCCAAGCTGCCTGTTTTCACTTTCCTCAAGGCTTCCCTTCTCTCCTCTCTGCACATGAATTAGCACAGAATAGTCAAGTTAGCTAAGAAATGTCACTAATGCAATCGTCCAACATTTAAAGAATAATAGAATGCCTCCAAAAAACTTTGCTTCTCTGTAACACCTTTTACCTGGCTTTGGAAATTTCCTCTCTAAGTGGATTTTTTTTTTTCCATTTGATTTGTCCCTCGCATCTGCTTTCTTCAATTTAATGTTAGAAGACTTAAAACTTCTACTGATTCCAGCAGTTTTATTATCTAGTCTTTCACTCTTATTCATAGCACTATCCTCGCCTTCTTTTCCAGCATTTTCATTTTCAATAATACTGGGAATTTCCTCTCCTGCTCCATCTGCTTTTAGAATTGGCATGCCATTGCTTATTTTTTTTAACTGTGCAACATTAAAAAGAATATATATCAAAGATCTATAGCAGGATTCTAAAAGGCTAGTTAAAAGGCTAGTCTTCATCAGGGCCTATTCTATGCCTGACGAAACCAAAAAATATATTTGACAATGCTATTATAACAGATTGTGAGGAGTATAGTACCGTAATCTCTTTATCAGTATCTCCCTTCAATGCCAAATCTGATTATTTCCAAATATGACTATTACTCATAATCAGTAGACCTACATCAGCTGAGACAACTCAAAAGGAAGAACATGCCACAAACCATTGTGGGTGTTGGAACCAAATGCATTCCTCTGAAATGTTTCAAGGGAGGGATGTTTAAGCCTCAATCTTGAGGTAAATATGAAGGTTTTCCTATGAAATATAAGCATCACAATGTCCCTAAAGACACTACGAAAGAGGCTGCTTGGAAACCGAACATTGATTTTCTGTGACAAAAAATTGAAAACGTTCTATACATGTGGAAGTTAATGCTGACAGAAAAAATTCATTGTAGCAATACTCTGGAATTTTTACCAGGTTAACCTGTCCCCTGCTTGATTAGCATGAATAACAGACAAGCTGTAAAGTTATGTCCTTTTCTAAATATCTTTAGTTTTCTTTAGTTAATGTTTATTATTCAAATAGTCCAACCCTCAAAGGAGGCTGTTGGGATGACCACCTCAATTTCCAAAAAAAAATTACATGTGGGCCTTCTTTCTAAAGTGATCTGTAATTGCCCAGTCTATGGCTGCTGCAAAACCTCTCTCGGATCTTAACTATAGATTATGTTGTTGATTGCATGAGTAGCTACTAGAATTAAACATAGATACCATAAATTTGATATTTGTTACAGCCATATGCTTCCATCTACATCCAATTGCTGATTCATGTGTTCAAAGCTCAAATGCACATCTACACTACTGAAACTCAGATATATATTATATTGATGCACAAGCTACCATAACAAGAATACATGTAACTACAGTTGAAATCAGCTGTATACGTGGATAAAATACATGTGGCTATGTTGAAACAATGCCTAATACCACTATGTAAAGCAAACAGCCATCCTCATGCAAAAATAGAGTGCCCAAACACTCATACACCTCAATGTGCAGCAATAGAGTAGGTAAAGTAATTTGCAAAACAACACAACAAAGGCATTGCCATAATAGATTTCAAAGATATTCCCTGGAGAAACTGAACAGGGAAAAACAACAACAAAAGGCTATGCCATATATACCAATGGCAATGCAGAGAAGAAGCTCTCTAGGAGAATGCATGTCATCTACAACTCCTCTAAACTATGCAAAGTGCTAAAACCTCCTCATCTCTGCCATGGATGATGATTTGCTAATCTCTCAACCATGGAAATGGTGTCCAGTATTCGGTAATCTCCAACACTCTTCCCTCTGCCCCTTGTGTCTGGGAATGGTTGTATTTAATAAATTGGAGATGACTTCTGCTCTCACGATGTTCCAAAATCCTATTTTTAATCTTGCCATAACATACATTGGTTCTTGGACCTGTTTTGACAGCTCATCTCCTTGTGAAACAAAGCCACAAAAGATGAGAACAACATCTCCATACCTGTGACTGTATTTTTATGGTTTCGAGAAGCAAACAGATTGATTTCAAGCTGATCTAATGGGTGAGGTAGATTAAGATGTGTAATTTCTCCGATTCAAATTTCAACTCAATTTGAAATTGTACGACTAAGTTATGGCCAAAACACACTAGACTGCTTTCTTGCATTTGGAGGGCCAAAGGAATGAATTTTGAACTGATTTTGTTTAGTAGATGGATCATAGAATGGCTGATATCGAATTCCAGACCAATCTGAAATCATAAGTTATATAGCTTACACACTGCCCCCTTATCTAGTGGACATTGGTGTCATTTCTTGCCAATGCTAAAGTGTTAGTAAGCCAAAAATCCTTCAAACTTCTTTTTCCCCGGACTGCAGGGAGTGATTCTCCAACATAAAAAATACCTACATAGCAGGCTCAAATCCCTTATGCTGCCATTTGGGTGTAAAACCACCACTGAGCAATCACCAACCGCTAGTGGTAAATTAATTGTTCACTAGCCATTCACCACCAATACTTGGTCACTTCTTCTCATCTCTTGCTCAAACATGAGTGGAAATTTATCTTCATCTCATGAATGATTATGTTGAGCTATTGTATTGAGCGTTTTCTGATAAAAGTTGACTTTGATTGTATCTTGAAATCCTTTGATAGGAGGAAAAGAGGCAGAAACCCTAGAGAAACCCAATCCCAAAGAAATTTCAATTTGTTTGTCCGATCCTCATCTCTGGCATGTAGAACCCAATTACCCAAGTTTGAGACTTTCTCTCAAAATAAAAAATAACCGTAGGTTTCAAATATATTTTTCAACATAGAGATAGGTTTTTCATATCGCCTTCTCAGCTTGACTGTGATATTATAATGATGGGCATTTTGAAGGCCATACGCTGCAAGGAGTGATTCTCCAACATATACAGTAAAAGCACCTACATATCAAGTTTGAATCCCTTATGAGGCCATTTGGGTGTAGAACCACTAATGAACAGTCACCAACCACTAGTAGTAAATTAGTCATTCACTAGCTGTCCACCGCCAATAATTGGTCACCTCTTGCCATCATCTCTTGTTCAAACATGAATGGAAATTTATCATCAGCTCATGAATGATTACGTTGAGCTATTGTATACATTACTTTCTGGTAAGAGTTGACTTCAATTGTATCTTGAATTCCTTTGATAGGAGGCGGCAACTCTAGGGACCCAATCCCAAAGAAATTTCAGTCTGTTTGTTCAATCCTCACCTCAGGAATATAGAACCTGGTTACCCAGCTTTAGGACTTTCTCTCAAAATAACCATAAAATTAGGTTTCAATTACATTTGTCAGAATATAGATAGGTTTGTCATATCATCTTCTTGGCTTGACTGTCATACTATCATGATGGGCACCTTGAAGGTAGCAGGTTCTCATCATTTCCTCGTTCCCCCTCTGTATCAAAAGCAGAAAAAGCAATATTTTCTCATACAGAAACAATGGTGTAATGAGTGGATCTCCTCAAAAGGCAGAAAGATGTATAATGATGTAGGAGGGTCCAGGTTCACAAGCGATCTTGCATCATCCAAAAATACTTGAGAGTAACAATAAAATTTTGTGCAGCCCTATTTTCTGCACAGCCTTCGGTTGTTGAGGAATAAGGACTTGTATCCCTTCACAGATTTGAAGTCTTGCACGAAGGTTGAAAGCTTTGCACGGTGTAGTGTTCAAATTTGTGCACGCATGACTTGCACAACATGTTTTTGGTGAAATTTTTGCATCCTGCACAAAAGTATCTTGTGCAGCTCTGTGCGCTGTGTGATGTCCTGCACTACCTGTGCAGTCATTTGATGGAAGGGTTTTGCACATAAACATTGTTGCCTACGCACTCCTACAAGGTGGAACATGCAATGCATGACACAAGATACCTATCAATCAGCTTACAATTCACTGAAAAGTCCCACATGTCAACACACAAGGAATTTGTAATGACTCTGATGGAAGACGAAGAGTCACAAATAGGCAGTTGTCTGACAAGGGAGATGAACCATTTCAACTTCCAAAACAGTTTCCCTTGTGCCTATAAATACATGGGTCCAGTGCCACTAAAAGTGTTGGCAGCCAGAGTATGCAAGATACAGAGCCTAGTCTGAAAAAAGAGACTGTGAGTCGCTACAACCTGTAAGGAGGAACCAAATCTGGTTCACATAGAGATTTGCTAAGCCTGCAAGTTGGATTAGGAGTGATTGTGTGTAGTGCATCCCTTTTGGGATCATTGTAATTTCTGAGATTTCAAGGTCTATTATAAGACTGAGATTTCTTGTACCTGAACTTGTAATCATGCTACACATGAACCTTTTCTTGGAATCATTATAATTTATGAGATTTCAAGGTCTACAATAAGACTCGGATTTCCCATGCCTGAACTTGTAATTCCTCCATTAAATATAATACACTGAAACTCGTTCCATGCTGTGCATGGACCTTTTGTTGTGCATGTCTGATGTCTGTGCAGTGTGCGATGTCCTGCGCGACCTACGCACTCATTTGATGGAAGGGTCTTGCATAACATGTTGTTGTTTGCGCACTCCTGCAAGGTGGAACATACAATGCGTGACACCTGTCAATCAGCTCAGCATTCACTTAACAGTGCCGCGTGTCAATGCACAAGGAATTTGTAACACCTCTGACAGTTGAGAATTCATAAATGATGGAAGACAAGGAGTTACAAGTAGCTGGTTGTCTGACAAGGAAGATGAACCATTTCGACTTTCAAAACAGATTCCATTGTGCCTATATATGGGTAAAGTGCCAATAATAGGATTGGCAGCAATAGTATGCAAGATACAGAGCCAAGTCTGAAAGAAGGGACTTTGAGTAGCTGCGACCTGTGAGAAGGAACCAAATCTGGTTCACACAGAGATATGCTAAGCTACAAGTCTGGTTAGAGAGTCATCATGTGTAGTGCATTCCTTTTGGGATCATTGTAATTTCTGAGATTTTAATATCTATAACAAAACTATGATTTTTGTGCCTGAACTTGTAATTCTGCCATTGAAAGTAATACATTGAAACTTGTTTTATGCTGCGCATAGACCCTGTTCTTGCACATGTCCCGTGTTTGTGTAAGTAGGCTGCATTGTTTAAGATATTCCTTCATTGGAGTCTCTAACCACGACTGCATCGTATAACCTAGCTTGTATATTAAAATGATCGACTGGAGGCTCATAGAATAGAATAATTCTTCCTTGGAAATATCTTGAGGAAGAAAGAAATCATGTAAAAGGAGCTTGGCAGTAAAAACACCACGATTCAGGAATTCGGTTTGGACAAGGATCACTTTTCTACAGAAATCTAAGGATTGCACAAGCTTCATGAGTTCATAGGGAAGAAAACTTTTGAAAGCGTAGGTCTGCAGATGTCGAATTGATGGAGAACAGTGTATATACTAAATTCTTCGGTAATAAGTGTAAATTCTTTGGTAATACACCTGTCAATCAGCTCAGCATTCATTTAACAGTGTTGTGTGTCAATGCACAAGGAATTTGTAACAACTCTGACGGTTGAGAATGCATAAATAATGGAAGACAGAGAGCTACAAATAGCCAGTTGTCTGACAAGGAAGACGAACCATTTCAACTTCCAAAACAGATTCCCTTGTGCCTATATATGGGTAAAGTGTCATTAAAAGGATTGGCAGCCATAGTATGCAAGATACAGAGCCAGTCTGAAACAAGGGACTCTGAGTAGCTGCAACCTGTGAGAAGGAACCAAATCTGGTTCACGCAGAGATTTGCTAAGCTACAAGTTTAGTTAGGAGTGATCATGTGTAGTGCATTCCTTTTGGGTCATTGTAATTTCTGAGATTTCATGACCTATACTAAGACTGTTTTTGTGCCTGAATTTTTAATTCAGCCATTGAAAGTAATACAATGAAACTTGTCTCATGCTGCGCATAGACCCTGTTCTTGTGCATGTCCTGTGTTTGCATAAGTAGGCTGCGTTGTTTAAGACAGTCTGTTGGATTCTCTAACCACGACTATATCATATAACCTAGCTTGCAAATTAAAATAACCGAATGGAGGCTCATAGCGCAGTATAATTCTTCATTGGAAATATCTTGAAGAAGAAAGAAATCATGCAAAAATAAAAAAATCCACAAGTCAGGAATTTGGCTTGAATAAGGATCTCATTTCTAAAGAAAAATATGCATTGCACAAGCCTCGTGAGTTCGTAGGGAAGAAAACTTTTGGAAGCAGAGGTCTGGAGAGGTCAAGTTGATGGATGACAGTGTAAATAATACATTCTTGGGTAATACAGTGTAAAGGCAAGCTAATACAACTTCTTTGGTAATAACACCAGATAGGAAATTGGATTTTGAACTTTGTGTACCAAGGTACAAATCCCTGGATATAACTGGCTACAGTGAGAGCCAAGTTCAATCCCCGAGTGACTTTCACAGAATGGGTCTACTTAATCCTGGCAGTTTAGCCGAAGGAGACTCTGATTTAAATGTACACTTAATTGGCATGTTGTAATCCAAAACTTAAGGAAAAGATGCCAATATCTATGTAATTCAATTGTTTCCAATTTTAAAAAATGAACTTTATTATGGGAGATGCATATTTATTTAAGACTGCTCACATAATTACTCAAGAACGCACTGTAAGGAGAGACATCGACAAATTTGAGGCTCAAGAAGCAATCCTTCAAAACAGTCTGTAGATTATAAATGATGTGCAAAATTAGACCTTTCTAGAACATTGTAGAAAGATTACATAAACCTGGCAGCCTTCTCTATAAAAAGAATAAGGTCCTTTCTCTCAATGGCTTCCCACCTGCAATCTTCAAAGCTTTATGACACGTAGTCAAGGACAATGTGGAAACGGGGAGGAATCGATGAGGTTAAAAAGGCCTTACAGAACTCCAACAGCATTTTCTTGGCTATCATCCCAGCAAAGGCTATTATGGGTTATCATCATGCTAACATATTTAAATAAGTTGTGTGTTCCATAATCTCAGCAAGAGCAGGAAGCTTTTGTTCAAGGAAAACCCTTTTTTAACCATAGCACTGTATCTCAAGAACTAATTCACTCCATTCAAGACAGAAAAGGTGAAGGAATAATCATGAAATTAGATGTAAGGCTATGACAGTGCGAATTTGCAATTGTTTTTTAGAACTTCAATGACGATTGGATTCTCTCATGATTGGTGCAAGAGTATCTGAAGTTGTTTTTCACCCCCAAATTCCTAGTTCTAATCAACTGCTCTATGGAGGTGCAGGCAGTGGAGTTGGACATCAACCAAATTAGTATTGCAGTTGACAGACCATATTCTGTTGCATAGAAGACAACGTATGGGTTTGATATCAAAATTCTAGAAGATTGTGTAGCATCACACACATGATACCGTAGTGTTTGGTGGTAAATATATTTTTTCAGATTGATGACAATATAGTAGAATATTTGGTTTGCAGTCAAGAAGACATGTGGTCTGACGACTGCTAGATCATGAGTCATACCGGCCAGGAGAGCATATATATACCATCTAGCATGATAATCATTAGATTTAAGGCATAGGGGTGCTAGACCAAATAAAACATATGTTTGATCGTAGAGGCACAAACACACCTTATTGGTGTTTCTTGGATAGACAGAGATCGCCGTACCTTAAGTGTGAATAGAGAAATTGTTGTTTCTATGGTATGGCATCTTCATTTGAACCTTCATGAATTGTTAAGTTGCTATGTATTGCATGCCTTGCACACGTTCAAATTGTATTTTTATTGTCTTCGTTATGGGGATAGATAGGTGCTAGTTTGAAAATCCCTCTGTCCCCAGAAGCAGACCTTTGGATTTGGAATCCCTTCTTGTGTATATACTTGTATACATCTTGTTGAGGCATTTAGACACCTTATTAATGTTTTTGGAATGGATAGACATTATTCAAGCTTGAGTAGGTGTTGTAGCTTTTTATGACAGCAGCATAATGAATTCATGTATATGATCTTCTCTTTGTGGAGACATGTATAGCACCTTGATGGTTGGATTCACCATTGGGTGTGGAGCTAGACTCACCCTACACCTTGTATTACATATTCTCGAGGAATAAAATTGGATGATGGAATATCATTTAGATTTCACAAGGTCTCTCATTTGATGGTTAATGATTGTGTGTTGATAATGCTATCAGCTTGAAGCATGCAATGTGACGACAATAGATAACTTGTGGGTTAAATTTCCATTCATGCTAACGCTTAACAAAACTTTAGTATGAGCTCATGGTAGAATGGTCAAAGTAACGGTTCCTCATTTCAATAGTGGCGTTTCAATCCTTAGGCTTAGATATGCACTTGTTGGGTGACATTTTGTGGAGACATTAAGTAATATAGGTCTGCATGGGTTCTGAGGCACATTCGGATTACATAGGTTGTGGAAAACTTAGAAGAGATTTAACAAACGCTTAGCATGGTGATGGGTTGCATTGCAATTGAATTATGCATATTTGCCTCGTGTAAAGGAAAATATTTAAATTGGGGTTTTGAAAGAACTACCATTGAGTGGTTTTATTTAGGTGGCACTAGAGGAGCATTACACAAGTATTAGACAACTAAACATTCAGACAGATTCAGATTGAAATGAATATGGCTATATTTTCTCCTAGTTGTTTTTGTTTGTTTTCAAATTTATAATTTTTCATCTATACATGTTTTCTTCTATTTTTCCTAGGAGATCATTTTTAGAATTTGCTAGTTTTAAACAAATAAGCATTCAAACACATTTAGATTAAAAATAAAAAGGGAAGGAATGAAATGCCTCCATCCTTCTTACTCCTCCTCCCTCCTTTTTCCTCCTCATCTTTTCATCAGCAGTTATGCCTCCCTCCTTTTCACTTCCTCCTTTTGCCTCCTCCTCTATCCTTATCATCTTCTCATTAGTAGAGGCACTAGACCCTCTCCCCAATATTTCTCTAGATTGGGGAAGAGGAAAATGTAACTTATTGTATATTGTAACTTGCATAGATATGACATTTATGATGATATTTTTCAATGACAATCATCATAAATTCATATTACTTATCAATCGGTTGTTGTATTCACATGATGATGGATTTTGAATTGTGTTTGTATTTAAATCTAATAGAAAACACTTCTCCGACATTTTATGGACTCATTTGATACATTTTGTAGCTATATTTTGCTTAAAATTTATGTTTTTAAAAAAATTTGCGTATTTTTTTTAAGTTCCCGAGTCTTGCCGAGTTTTTGCAGAGTCAATTTTTTTGGGTCTACCGAGTATTCACCAAGTACGAGTTTGTGAACTATGGTCCAACCAAACATTCATGGCTAGGCTGGCTATCATCTGTGACACATTTAACTTTGGTTTGAGGTGTCTAGAACAAAGAGGGATAACATCAATGTTCTTATAAAAAGATAATGACCCTTCATTATCATTTCTATCACCATTTTAACATCCAATTTTTGTAATCTAGGTTGCTTTCCAAACAATACTTATTCATATGAACATATGAAGATGCTTTATCAAAGATACCTAAGTCTCGGGGACAAGGGGACAAAGACAGGGGGACAGGGACAGAGGGACGGTTTATGTGACAACAAAAAATTCCCAAATTTTGGGGACGGTGGGGGACAACTATTAAGATAATATATAAAAAATTATATTTGAATATTTTAAGTTTATTCAATGAAATTTAGGGATTTAAACTGTATTTAATGTATTTTAGGAACTTTCAAGATTATAATTTAATGTTCTTAGTAACAATAAAACTTTTGAAAGATTTTTTTAAAAAAAGGGATGTCCCCTCCAAGTCCCCAAGTCCCTGAAACATTAAAAATGTCCAGGATGTCACCAAAATCTATTGTCATATCTATCATGATTTTTAGAATCCTGCTATTTGTAATTAAAGTCAATTCCAAACATTATCTACAACAAAGTGTGTTTTAGAATATTTTGGAGAAATCTTGATATCCTTATAAAAGAAGCTTTGTTTGAGCATTATCTAGAAAAAGATTGTGTCAGACTATTTTAAGTGTCCACGATGTTACCAAAATCTAGGGGACGCGTCCCCGCATAACATTGCCCTTCATTGTCATATCTATCATGATTTTTATCCTCCTACTATTTGTAATTAAACTCAATTCCCAAACATTATCTACAACAGTGTGTGTGTCAGAATATTTTGGAGGAGAAATCTTGATATCCTTATAAAACAAGCTTTGTTTGAACCTTATCTAGAATAGAGACTATGTCAAAATATTTTAAGGAGCAAATTTGATTTCCATATAAAGAAGTTTTGTTTGTGTGTTTACGAGGTTTCCTCACGACATTTCATGACCACTTGGCATATTTCTTCAAATGTTGACTATAGAATTTCATTAATTGTTTGCATATGATATTCTTTCATGTTAATTCCTATAAATTCCACTTGAACTAGTTTCGCATCTTCATAATTAATTGACTCAATATTTGCTTTGAATGATTTATTCTTATTAATGCTATTTTTTATCGTCTCTTTCCCACCTTCATCGTTCAACCCTATGAAAAGGACTTTAACAATATTATAAAAGTTGTCACCGAGTAGTTTACGAAATCCATCATTAAAAGACTCCATCCTCAGTCTAGGCAAGGTTTAAATGCTTAGTTAATTCACAAATCACACCAATCACATTCATCCACAAAGATAACAAGTAGATCTTTTACACATTCTTGACCGGAGAGACATCCCACCTTCTTTATCCAAATTTCTTAGTATTTTTTATATTATCCTACAAAGTAACAAAGAAACGTTTTGGCTTTTTTAACAATTTGCAAACATGTGCATGTCAATCTAACACTATAATATAACTAAGGAGCTTGCACATTCTCAAACATAATATGTTGTGTCAACCTTGCTTTTTTCCGTAAATTTGTTACATCTCAAGTTAGATAGCTATTATTCTTGAGAGGATGACAAATTAGTCTTGTTTCTTGTCACAGTTTCTTATTGGACATTTTCTTGCTAGGGCATGTGCTTTGATATGGTTTCAACTTTTTATACAACTAGCATGAAGACATTACACTTCATGCGTTAGAAGTATCATTTTACTATGTTTTTTCAGAACTAAGATTGATACAAAAACCATTCCCGACTCACCATTATGATCTACTGGTATTACACACTATAATTACTTTGCTGACTTACAGCAAGATCAAACCTAACATTGCAAATACAACTGAAGGCACATCCAACAGTAAGGAGAAAACAATTTTACATATGAACATAAAAAGTTGCAACCCTCTCATATAATTACCTTAGCAACAAAAAAGCCATCCATATTATGGACATGAGGGTAGAAACGCCTCATTTTTTCCAAAGATGGATGAAAGCGGTGCTCCCGGAAACGTACAAATCTATGGAACAGTTAATGAGAAATGATTAACAATTTGTCTTTAAGTGCATAAAAGGCTTGTCTTAAATCATTCGATAACATTTGCAATGTTGCACAACAGAAGCTCTATAAAGAATTGGGACAATAGCACACACCTAGGATGACCAAAGTCCAAACCACAAGGGACAACTCTAACATTACGCTTACGAAGTGCATAGTCCACAATTGCCTCGTTCTGTAAAACCAGGTCAGGGTAACAATAATTTCAAAAACTAGGAATTATTGCACTTATCTGCATGGCACAAAGAACTGACGCCTGGTTTTGTTTTTAAGACAGTTAAGCATCATGCAAAGTAAATCACTAGATTTTCGTACCTCTGAAACCATGATTGAACATGTTGAATATACCACATATCCCCCTGATTTGAATTTGCATCCACCATGTCAATTGCTCCCAGAATTAATTTCTGTACGCAAGAAAAGAAAAAGTTCCAACAACATTAACATTTAAATTGGTTACCGTTTTCAGAAGGCAATGATTTGTAATTTAAAATTTCAATACAAAGAAATCTTCACACTCAAACACAGGTCATAATTTTATTGTTACTAATGCTCAAATGGTTATTATTATGACAATGAATGACAACTGTTGTGGTCCTTCAGGCCAAATTGGTTTGTAGTACCTATCAAAGTGTATCTATTCAGATAGATTATTGCAAATGCAAACTTCAAAGTGGGTTAAACAAATGTATAGATACCTGATTTTTTCTTAATCTTATGCAAAATGGGTTAAACAAGTGCATTTACATTTTATTTTTTTACTTTTTCGTGTTTCCAAATGCAAAATGAATTAAACAAGGGCATTGTTCATTGTGGTTTTTTTTAATTTCCAATTGCAAACATCAAGTGGGTTAAACAAATACATTTGCATGTTTTTTTAACTTTTTTTATCTAATTTCAAATGCAAAATGGGTTAAACAAAGGCATTGTTCATTGCTGTTTTCTTTTTTCTAAACACAAACTAGGTTAAAAAATTAAACAACGGCATTATTCATTGTTGTTTTTTAATTTCCAAATGCAAAGTGGGTTAAAAACTTTAAAACTTATATTGCAAGTTTTTTCTATTTCCAAGTGCAACATGGATTAAACAAGGGCATTGTACATTGTTGTTACTTTTAGTTTTCAAGTGCAAACTTCAAAGTAATTTAAACAAAAGCATTCACGATGCTTTTTTAACTTGTTATTTATTTCCAAATGCAAAATGGGTTAAACAAGGGCATTGTTCATTATTGTTTTTTTTTCAAATGCAAATTGGGTTAAACAAGGGCATTGTTTATTGTTGTTTTTTATTACCAAATGCAAAGTGGGTTAAAGCTTAAAAATTTATAGTTATATTGTTTTTCTTTCTATTTCCAAATGCAAAATGGAATAAACAAGAGCATTGTGCATTGTTATTTTTTCAATTTCCAAATACAAACTTCAAAGTGGGATAAGTAAAGTAAATTGCATTTCCAAACATTAATTTTTGAACTTTTTTCCTAGTTTTAAACAAGGGCAAATGCTAGATGGTTATATTGTTCAACATTACTTCAAAGCAAACTAAGAGCTGGTAATTTTCTTCAACAATATCATTAAAATGATTTGTTCAACATTACTTCAAAGCAAACTAAGAGCTGGTAATTTTCTTCCAGACAGTACTCACATGCAGTTTAACTTGGCCAGCCCTGGAAATATATTCATATGTTTTGACATTAAGATGACTTATGTAAAGCACTACCGCTAGCATTTAGCATTTAGTTTACCCACTTGACTTCTTTGAAACATCCTGATTTCTGCTACAGTACACAAAACAGCCCTGCAAAGCACTTTAGCTGACAAATAATTCAACATGACAAGATGCAATAATACATCCCGCCCAAATGACAAGTACAAACCTTGGTCAGAAAATCACAAAAACCCACTTCAAAATAACTGTGCTTTTTTTTTTGTTTAGACGTTTATACACTAAACAATGATTTTCAACGATTTTTCTACCGATTTTCTAAGATTTTCCAGGAGTTTTATCGCCATAAATCGCCGATTTATCAGCACAACAAAAATCATGATTTTTCAAAAGATGAATCGTTTTCATGCTTCCAAACAATTTATCGTGATTTATCACCAATAGTGATTTTGGAACAAAGATTTTAACTATCACAACCCCAAAATGAGGTCAAACAATGATGAAGTTGTAATGTCCCCAATTGGACAATTTCTGACCCCAAACGGAATAGCCGCAAATCCAATCCAAAATAGCAATTTATAGAAGAGTACTTGAAACAAATGATGCAGATCTGAATTTTATATAGAAAAATGTGACTTGGTCTAGGAATGATTGATCCACAAAATAGATGTAAAACCACTTAATTCTTCAACCAAACAGATCAGCTATAATATGCAAGAACAATGAGAAAATTACCAAATTTGGAGCAAATGAAGGCTGAAATTTATTTATTAAAATCTGCAGATTAACAGCTCTCAAAAAAGCTTGGAAACAGAATTTTCCAAGCCCAAAAATTGCACCAGCCAACTGATCTTGGCTCTTAAAAATCAGATTATGGAACAGCAGCTCAAATATGATTTCAGTGTGCCCTAGATCACGCAGAACTGCATACAATGTGGGTCGCTCCATAATAGGAATGCCAAAAAATGAAGCTAGAACTCAACAACAATTGTCCTCTTTCAAACCCTTGCTGTAAACAAAGCGGGTTTGGACTTTTATCCTCAAATATCACTACAATTCTGAAGTAGAACCTTGAAATTCAATAGAAACCCCTGAGTAGGGCTTCCTCTCAAAAGAAAGAAGTGTTTTTGTTCTTCTTTCCAAGCTTAAGGAGGGTTTTCATCCTAGCAAGCCAACTTCAATTGAAGTTTTTATGGAAAACATACAAGCTTACACCACAAATCAAAACTTATCATATGCAAACAAAGATACTTCCTCATGCAAGTCAACTTGATTTTATAGCATAACTTGGCCTTTTTGCCACCCAAATCCACCAATCATATTTCTTTTCCCTCATTAAATTTTTTCTTTGGCCTTTTTCCTTTTCTCACATGGGTCGCATTTCCCTTAGGGGAAAATAAAATAAAGTGACTTTTTTTTTTTTTTTTTGTCACTTTTTCTTTTCTTTTTTTAGTTGTCATTAATAAATAATAAAAGTGCTTATAATAATATTTTACGATGCATTTTATGATTAATTCATTATCCGGATTATAATGGGGACCTACATCTTTTTGGGAACTCAACAACAAATTAAGGAATTTCTACATACCCAATTTTCAAAACAAGGAAGATTCCATTAAATGGAAAGAGGAAGAATCGGGAATTATTCGGTTAACTATAGACTAAATTTTAAAGATTCTATTCAAAAAGAGTATTGGGGTAGACTCTGGGTGAAGGATCTTACTCCTAAAGTAAATATCTTCTATTGGTTGGCGGTCCAAAACAGGATCCTTATGGTGGATAATCTTAGGAAACATGGTATGAAGCTTCCCAACAGATGTTTGCTTTGCAGGAAAGAGGAGGAAAATGTCAATCATCTTCTCCTTCATTGCCCCTTCTCTCAAAAGGTTTTTGTGACTATCTAGAACTGTTCAAATTTCAATGGATCATGCCAAAGACTATTGAGGATTTTTGCATACAATGGGAGAGTCCCTTCAGTTTCCCCATTTTGGTGATGGCTTGGAAAATTGCCCTCCCACATCTCTTTTGGGGTTTATGGAAAGCTAGGAATGATTGTATTTTTCGTGACTAGAAAGCTAATCTCAAGAGAGTCCAAAGTAGAGTCATTGCAACCATCAAAGAAAATACCAAATTGTTTAAAGGTAAGGCAAAAAAACCCTGCCCGAGATGGGAGGAAGAAGTTCTTAAAAGTTTCGCCCTTAGTCCAGTGGAGATCAAAAGACCAAGAATTCACACCAGATGGACCAGGCTAGAGAACAATGTGGTTAAGCTAAATTTTGATGGGGCGTCAAAAGGGAATCCGGGCCTGCTTGGGGGAGGGATCATTAAAAGCTAGTGATGGTGATTGGCTATTTGCCTATGTTGGTCCATTAGGGAGACAAACTAACAATATGGCGGAGGCTAGAGCTCTTTTGTGGGGTGTCAATTTGGCAAAGGATAGAGGGATCAAAAATATCCAGATTGAGGGGGATTCCCTCATTATTGTTAATGCTCTTAACAATAATAATACTATTAATTAGACCTTAAGAAATGTTCTTAGTGATGTCATGGAAATTTTAAAAGTTTTTGAAAAGGTTTCAATTAATCATACCTTACATCAAGGTAATACGTGCACACATAAGTTGGCAAATTTGGCGTATAAAGCCATGATTACAAAATCGGAATAAAGGTGATGATTTTCCCCAACAATTAATGAAGCAATTGGTAGAGATATTCGCACTAAAATTGATGATTCTTGCACGAGTGAGCATTGGTATCACTTGAGTTGAGATAGCTTACTTAAGGGGAGCAGTTTCAATCTGTCTCAATGTTTCTAAAAATCGCGAATATTAGAAGATGAAGCGGATAAATCGCTTTTTGCATGCAAACCGATTTATCTTTCCATAAATCGCGATTTGTTTAATGGCGATTAAGCGATTTTCGAGGCTGTAAAATCTGCAAAAATGGAAAACCGATTGTGAAAAATCATGGAAAATCTCCAAATTGCATGGTTCGAATCGTTTTAGCGTTGTGTTTTTTGGATTTTGGTATGGCTTGGAAAGTTTTTTTCCTTTTTTGGCATTTCTTTCCTTTTTTGGATTTTGTAAAAAAATGAAGTCAGGGAAAAAAATTGCCATTTTTGGAAAGGGTCCGAGAAGATGCTCAAGTTTTTAAAACTTGCATGTGCCATAACTTTCATTGTGGCTCCGTTTCAGGTGTCGTTTTCTCTAAAAGTGTATATTTTCTCGAGCTCTACGCATTGATGGCAATATTTTTATTATTTTCATAAAATCCATTTTTGCACCTTTTTGGACCAAGCAACTTAACATCATTATAATAGTAATTGTATATCGATTTAACATTTAACATTTAACATCATTTATGTCAAAGATAACGATTTAACATGTTTAACATTATAATATATAATAGTATATCTATTTTCCTCTTGTACATTATAGTCACTTCGATGAGCATCATTTAACATTGTTTTATAACATACATTTAATTTAAGTGTATTTTATGAATTTAAATGTTTTAAAAGAAGGATAACCCTTGCCGATTAATGAGAATGCGATTCCCATTTTCGATTCAAAATTTCCTGAAAGATTAATCTCGAGAGGAGGATTTTTGAACTATGGTTTGATTGTGCCTGACTAAATGGGTTTTGAACATTAGAAGTGAGAGCGGATAGGATAGGTTTTGGAGGCGAATATGGGTTTGGATAAAGATTGAGTGGAAGGTAGAGGTCGAGGCTATTGGCACTTTGTGGAAAAAGGGGATTGACGGTGGTGACGCAAGGATCAAATTGCATGGTTATGATCCTTCGTTTCGAAGGATTTTGGTTATTGGCGATGGAGGAGAAAATGGCAAGTTTACGGTGAAAAATGATGGAAATCATTGAGAGCACCAAACAAATATGAGAGGATGAATTCCGGAAAAAGATTAAGATTTTTAAAGACAAAACCCAAAGATTTAAGCACGAAATTGTGGACGTTTTTGAGGGTACAAAGGAAAGAAGTTCAATTTTTGTATGATGGCATTGCTAGATCTTGTATTCGGGCAGAAGATATGTCTCCAAATAATGAAGTACATTACTTTGGAGGGCAAATATCAACAAAAAATCCTTACACACAGGATATGTCCTTCCTAAATGTTTAGATTGATCATGGTGAGCATTCATTTTTCCTTTTCATGTCGAATATCTTCTAGTTTTGAAGGCATCCTGATTCAGGCGGAGACGCCTCTACATGAAGGGCTCACCCTTCATGTCTTGAATGGGAAACCCATTGCCATTTGTAAAAGATAAGGAAGAGTTGTTTAACTCCTTTGGAGTGCCTCACCAAGATAGTTGTTTAAAATGTCTAAGTTTATGATGTTGTGGAGGACGAAGGTTTGGATAAAGGTGTGGAAGGCGGGAGTGATCCATGTTTTTACACTTATCTAAAAAAAATAATTAATTCATGGTGGTGACTAAGGATCTTTTATTGATCAACAAGGTTTAGTATTTGAAAAAGGGTTATTGGGCGATGGGGAGACAACATGTTATTTTAGAGAACACATGAAGCTAATCATGTGATATTCAAACAAATATAAGATGTGAATTCCAAACAAGAAGATTGTGCTTTGGAGAAGAAGTCAAAATTTAACCCTTGATAGATGGACGTGATGGAGAATGGACAAAGAGGAAGTTCAATTTGTGTATCCCTCCACGAGAGCAAATATAGTAGAGAGAGATATTTGAGAAGAAAATATTTTTGACTCAAAATAGTTAACAACAGGGAAGTTTCAAAAGTTAAGTGATCTATCCGGTCATTGACTTGGTCGGGCATTTTAGGTTGAACTGCGCACTTGCACATCTTTGGCTAATTAAGGTGTTGACCTTTGTGAACAGTTATCACTTGAAGAGAGGACAGAGAGTGAAGGTGTATAATGGAGATATAACAATGAAATGCTCCACCAATTTGTGGCATTGGTGTCACCCCTTCTAGTTCTCACTCTCAATGAACTTTTAAGAGTGTTTTCTCAAATACTCCAGCAACTTTTGAGGTGACCGAAATGTATAATTTTGTTAGCAAGGGGAAGAGGAAGGTCGTGGCTTCTAATCCAATCGTGGAGATGTATGACACAAAGGCTAGGGAGGAGGCTAATGATGTCATTGAAAAATTCTTTTATACCGCTAACATCCCAGTTAATGTTGCTCGCTCTCCTTATTACAAGAGGCTATGGCTAAGGTAGCCAAAGCAGGTGTAAGATATATGCCCCTAAGAGACGCGAAATTGAGGACCACAATCTTGGATGGGAACCAATCCAAGGTTAACTTACTAATGGAGGCGATGAGGTGCACATAGGTCTTTCACAATGCAAAAAAAGCATCATCATGGATGGGTGGACGGATATTAGACACTGCTCACTCATAAATATCATTGTTTCATGCGAAAAGGGTCCTTCCTTTTTTAGGGCTTGATTATTCAGGAAAGGATGTAGAGTTTCAATTTACAAGTTATTACAAATGTAACTTACATGTGCAAGGCAGCTTGTAAGTTTGTTAAGGATCACTACCAACATATATTTTGGACCCCATGTTGCGTGCATGCCATAAAAAATAGACTAGAAAACATTAAAAAAAAAATCTGATTGGGTCAAAAGAGAAGTGGCACATGCTAGAGAGGTGCAGATGTTCATCTGCAACCACCATACATCATTAGCACTCTTTCTTAGTTTTCAATGAAGAAATTTCAATGATGGACACACATTTTGCATCCTACTTTTTTGTTGGATAAGATGTTTGAGTTGCAAGAGTCCCTACGATGTATAGTCATGACATCGGAGTGCTCTATGTGGGATGGGTCCAAGATAGAGAGGAAGAAGGTGAAAGAAATGGTGGTGAGAGAGACATTTTGGACAGATGTGAGATACATCACATCAATTGTATCTCCGGTTTTTAATGTTATCAAATATGGGGATTCTAAAATCCCCAACCTTGGTGAGATATACAAGTGTATTGACAATATGCTTGGCCAAATGAAGGTTGTTATTCAAGCAAAGGACCCCACCTTGAAGTTCTACCATCAACATGTTCAACTCGTCATTACGCAGAGATGGGAGAAATTAAACACCTCTTTATACATGGCCACCTATGCACTAAATCATAAGTGGTATATCATGTAGATGACAAGGAGGTGAGAAGGATTTCTTAAAAGCCCTAAACAAAAGTATAATGCAAAGGATGTTTCACGAGTCAGAATTGATTGGCTCAAGTTTATTATCTTGAAGGCTACAAAACTTCAGCAAAGATAGATAGGGGCACATTGGCACAAGAGAGTCCAGTGAGTTGGTGGCGACTATATGGACCTCCAAGATTGTTGTGTACACTTTCCATTCACCTTCTTTCTCAAGTTTCTAGTTCCTCTACTTCTAAAAGAATTGGTCAACATATGAGTGGATCCACTCTCTTAAGAGGAACAGACTTACCTCTAAGAGAGGAGAAATTTGTTGTACATAGTGCCTTGCATCTCATGGATCACAAGAATCCAAGGAGAGCCCAACATTATGGTGAGATGTAGAACCTAAGTATTCAAGGCAAAATGTCGAAGATTGGGAGCAATTGGGATTTGTTAGATCTCCTTCCAAGATTTAGATGATGTTGATACTTCTAGTGATAAGGAGCAATTTGTGAGTATTCCCTAAGAGGACTTTGATCATTGAGTTCCCATTTTGGTTATGGACATATAAAGTTATGAAATATGTTTCTCTTATGATGATTAATGAAGACACTTGTTTTACATTGACATATTGTTGATGTATCATTGTATTGCTATCTAGTATCAATGTATCTCGATTCTATGTTAATGTCAATGACTCAATATGAAACATTGAAATATGAATATTAAATATAGCATTTTGGCTTATGTGATGAATAATTGGATTAATGGTTTCAATCTTCAGGCTTTCAACTTTAAGTCTTAGTTTATTCATGTAATATATATAAATTTTATATATTATTTTGTTAGTTGTCCCCACATCGTCCCCAAAAAATTTAAAAAATTGTCGTCTCGAAAACCTCATCCCTATGTCATACCATCCTAGAGTCTTAGGTAACTATGGTTTGAACATGATGCAAATCATGTTTTATCCTCACACGCAGCCAATACAAAACCTGGGGAGAAAATCTACTAGAAGTGTCACTCAATAATTTTATTTATAAGATTACCATTACACTGATATATCTTTGTTGCTATACTACTCAAGTGTTTAACAGTGGAGCATCTCTCCCAAGTTTGTCAAAATGCTGCAACATTCTTAAAGCAAATGGAAAATTGTCTGCAAAATAACTTGAAAAAAATAAATTGCTGAAATGTAAGAGATGGGGGCACTTACACACCGATATGAGGATTTACACCTACAAATACAGTTAACAGAACATAACAGATCACAATTGGCAACTCTTATGTACCACATTTCATATAGCACTAAGATACATAGCATAGGGTTATTCCCAACAATACCCATTTGTGTGTGCCTCCCCACTTTTTCCCATCCCCAAAGTTTCAAGGACACGGGGGCAGGAAAGAAACATCCCCCTCTCATCCCCCTCTCATCCCCTATGACAAACCAGAAAAGGGGAATGTCCCCCATCTAGGAAACAAAAAAAGATTGCTTAAGAGATGTAAAGATTCCCAGCCATTCTAGGCTAGACTACACGGAAATTCCCTAGACCCCCTCGTACCAGGTTGGGTACATTTTGGCTACAGTATGCAGTGCGCTATGGGTACAACCACAGGCCCTAGAACGTCTAAAGGTATAGAAATCCGTGGCGGGAAGTACCTAGGGCCTGTGGGTACGTACCCACAGAGTACCCACAGTTTTTTTTTTTTAAGTGCAAAAAATAAATAAAAAGAGTACCCAGAGAGTACCCACAATTTTTTTCTTTTTTTAAGTGCAAAAAAATAAATAAAACATGAGGGCTTTGATTGGAATTGAACTTTGGAAAGTTCGTGTGAGATTCAATATTGCCAATAGGCTCTGAAGGGTCGAGAGAGATGAAAAGGACTTCATTTGGTTGACTTACTATTTGGGGCTTTCTTGTTGCTCCTCATGGGTCCTTTATTCTTCAGTCAATTTGGAAGGCATGGGAACAAGTGAAGCACTTGGTGGTTGGGCAGCCTATCTTTTCGTCATTTGACATTAGGTGCCAAGCCTACAAATCGATTTCGTCAAATCAGAAATATAATGACAAGATCATTGCCTTGACAAGAGGTTGTTCTGCCCTCCTTTGGTTTGAGAAAGGAATTAAAACATTTCATGGACTTTAGATGTTTTTTAATGTCCAATGAGACATCTAACTCAAGGTTAATGCATTAATAATGAATTATCAAATCTATAATACAGTCTATGTTATTAACTATTATGTTTTAAACATTATGAATCAATACAAACTCAAGTCTCAATTCTCAAAGTATTGGAAATTTGTTTTCATGTTATATGAATGATTTTAAGTTGTATGAGTATTAAATTTCAATAAGTATGCAAATGCTTGAGTATTTAATTTTATAAGTATAGTGCTTATTTATATTTATAATATATATATATATATATATATATAAATGTACCCAAAAGCATACCGTACCCGAGGTTTTTAAAAATTGTCGTTTCAGCATACCGAACCCGAACCGTACCCGTACCAAAACAGTCTTGATTCTAGGACAACAACAAGCACAAAAACACAAAAACTTTAAAAAGTATTAACTTAAACCTAGCAGAGGAGGGAGGAGCCACCAAGGCAATTACAACTAATAACACATAAGAGGTCACAAATGACAATGCTATGTCCTAGATTGCTATTAAATGGAAAAAGATACGGTGGTTTTTCCCAACGTTACCCAGGATGCATCTCCTCCTTTTTATCCATGTCCTCAACGTTTGAGGACATGGGCGCATGAAGGAAACACCCCCTTCCCCTTTGACAAACCAAAAATGGGGCATCCCTAGAATGCACCCCACCCACACCCCACCAAATCTCGAAAACAAAATAGGGATTTCCTAGGGAAGTCAAGATCTCTAGCTAGGGACAACAACATACAAAAAGAACACTAAAATTAAAAAGTAATCAACCTAAACCTAGAGGGGGCGGAGGAGCCACCAAGGCCCCCATTGTCCTCATTTATGTGTTTGTCATTTAGTTTGTAACTTCGTAAAGTCATACTTATAAGTTGTAGTGGAACTAATGAAACTTGAACTATTGATGATGGATTTTCATTGTGACTTCAGCAAAGCAGCTCTTTGTAATCAATTTTAATCATTAATGACTTGAGTAATATGATAGTATCATTCAATGTTAGATCATGGATGTATCGTGTTATTTTAATTTAGGTTCTTTCAATTTGTTTATAATGATATTTTATGTTATCTAATTTTCAAATATTATTTTTAAATGTGTTTTTATAGTTGTCCCCCTGCAAACTCCAAAATGCAACCCCACCCCCAACCTCTGTCTTGGAAACGTATGTAACATTGGGTTTTCCTTAATTTATACTCGATTGGATAAAATTCCTAATTACATTATGACATAATCCATCACTAATTGATATATAATATCATCCCCACTAAACTAATATGCAGTATTAGGAAAACTTAGGCCATAACATACTCCATGTGCCTAGGTATACAGCAAATGTGCAGTAGGCCATTACCTATTAACACCAGAAATTCTGAAATTTCTCACTCCAAGCTTAAAAGAACAATGTTTAACCATTTTAGATATCTGAAAATTTGTCACCCCCAACCCTCTTTTAATCTCCATGGACATCATGTTGCCCGACTTTGGACCAGATAGCTACTGACTGCATTGGAAAGATAGTTTTCTGAGCGCATCAAAATACCATCAATTACACCTAATAAAGAATAAAACAAGGTGGCATTAAACAAGTCCTGAGATCTTGACTTCATAGACTCAGAACTGCGGATGATCAAGTGCTAGAATAAAAACTGCATTATTTGCAAAATCAAAATCAAACAAAAAAGGCATTGCTGGGGGAAAGTGAGATGATGCAGCATTATCGAAACAATGGATAACCGTACCATGATCTAATCACAAATATAATACATGGGGACTAGATAAAAATCTGAACACAAGAAACAAATATAATATAATATATGACATCAAATGACAAACTATGGACCAAATATTTATCTGATTCTTGTCTGTCCTGAAATAGCAACCCTCTAAATCTTTGGCAAAATCCTAAATATCCTGAGGCTTTTTCTTTAATTTTACTTTCTGCTCATTGATAAGTTTTATAACAATCTTCAATTCCAAGAAAAATTTGTTATATGAAACTATTATAATAAGTATTTGCAATAAGAAACTAGTACATTTGTAAAAGTCAAAACTAAATAATTGTTGAACATGTGTCCTGGATAAAAAAATTGGTAAGCCTTTAATTAAGTTCTCCAACATTACATAGGTGCAAATTGAGACAATTATTCTATAATTTGACCTAGCTATAATTTTTACTTCAAATTTTAATTTGAAAGATGTGGCTGACATTAACTTAATAACAATCTTGCAAACACATTTCGCTATTTATGAAAATAGCTAAGCCTACTTGAGTCAACAATCTCCAAAAAAAACTGATTGAATCATAAACACCCAAATCCTTCGGAATAATTTAGCATACGTTGATATCTGGTGTTCGAATAATCAACCTTCTTCAACTTAAGTGCCAAAGACTGGGGTGTGCATTCCGCCAAATTCCCCGGGACACAAACCCAACCTAATCCCTATTTTGGTTATCTCTGAGATATGTACATTGGTGTATGGTGAGACAACATGCTTTCACCGTCATCCGCACCAATTGGACTACTACCATTCCAAAGTTTCTCCCAAATAGGACACGAACATATTGACATTCCTCCAAACTTCAACCGTGTGTGGAACTTGGTTCAAAAAACCAACATCTATGTTACCATGAAGCGGGTACGGTTATGGGTTAAAAAGCGAAAACACCAATTTTCAAAAAAAAACTTGGGTACAAAACGTTAGGGAAACGTCCATACAATATATTATAAAAAAAAAAAAAAATAAATAAATAAATATTTATATATATATATACATATGCATAGTATCCATTTTCAAAAAATTAGTCCATGGACCATAAGAGATAAAACACTCAAACCCAAAATATTTTGTATTCATTGAAGTTCTAAAGATTCATCATTCAACATGGTTACAATTTCAATGTTTCATATATACATGATTATAATCTAGATTCTAGAATATATCATCTAGATTTTCCTCATAATCATCTCCATGAATACCACTGACAACTCCACTCCCACTAGCTCCACTATCCATCCCTTGTGTAGAACTTCTCGGATCTTCATCATCAATACCAAGCAATGAAAGTTGGCCAAGAGTAGCAACAAAAGCATCAAAGTCACTAGTCTCAGGATCAATATCCCAAAGTTTGTTGGGACCTCTAGTATAGCCTTCAATCTTGTGTGATAGGATGTGCAAATTGGAATGTACATACACTAAATCCTCAACCTTCTTGGATGCTAACTTGTTCTGTTTGGTTGAGTGGATGAAGGTATATGTACTCCAATTCCGCTCTGCTGAAAAATTACTAGCCACCTATTACAAAAAAAGGTTGTTAAAAATTTCCAATTAGTAATAATATAATTTACTAAGAACTTAAATTTTTAATTAATAAACAACAAACTTTTGATTTCATTTTAATATTTTTTACTGTGAGGATTTTAATGGCAACAAGTCATAGGTACTTGGCATCATGGCCATGTACATACCACCACATGACTAGGGTCATGGTGTACTTGTCACATAATGCCTCAATTTCACCCATGCTACCATTAGACGCAGAGACAAAGATCCCCATTTCATAGTGGATCGTAATAGCTATAGCTGGATTAGGAAAAAACCTCCAAAATGTTGTCTTAGTTCCATTTGCAACTTCTTGGTCATTATATGGTGGTTGCCTATCAGGTAGCCCAAGTATTTCATTGCTATAATATTTGGGATTCAGGGCATAGGCAAGGAGATGCAATGGGGTGGTCATTTTATTCCACCTTCTCATGATCACGCTTTTAACTTCATTGTAGAAGTTTTCTTCAAGATCTTGCTCTTTCTTTTTGTATGATGTCTCTAATTTTTTCAAGCATAGAGTCAATGCCATCATAGATTTCCCCTATGCAAGCGTGATCTTTGTCTGCATATCTAATCATGGATAAAATAGGCTTAGTAAAACTGAGCAAGTATTCAACCTTTGCCCACCAATCATCATCAAGTATCAATGATTTTATCTTGATGGCTTGTTCTGTGTTTCCTTGCTCCACAAAAACCAAATATCACCAATCACCATACTGATTAAGGTTGGTTTTACCTTCACAAGTCATCTCAAGACAAGCGTGTGAGAGGCAAATCTTGTTTCAACAACCTATTAAAATAAATTAAAACAAGTTAATAAAGTATAAAATTAAATTTAAAAGAAATTCAATTGATAATTTCATAGAAAGTTAGAAAATAAAAATTAGAAACTAGTAAATTGTTTCCTTACCTTCAACAACTCCAACCTTGAGAACCTCCTAAAGATAGCCTAAGACATGATGATTTGTGACAAACATCTGAATCTCATTTGCCTCTGTATAAATCTCCTCTATCCATGGGATTTTGCCAATCTTTTGCAACATCAAATTCAAGGAGTGTACTACACAAGGTGTCCAAAATATGTGCTCATATCTCCCCTCTACAATCAACCTTGCTGCTCTACATTTTTTTGCATTGTCCGTGATGACTTGGACAATGTTTTGAGGGCCCATCGACTCAATAGCCTCAATCAAAATATTAGCAATAAATTGTGCATCTTTCACTTCGCCCTCACAATTAATGGCCTTTAAAAACATTGTCCTTTTAGGGCACATCTGCAACACTGGTGATTAATGGTCTATTTCAAGCATCTTTCCATCCATTTAAAATAATAGATACCCTTGAGTCCTTCCATGAATCCCTAATTGGCTGCAAAGAAGTATGTATATGGTCCACTTCTTTCACCAACAATGATGTTTTAACCTTCTCATAACTAGGGCTTTTGTACCCTTGTGGTGCCTCATTAATACCTCTCACCATTTGTTGTCAATATGGTGACCACAACACATTGAAGGGCAACCCACATGCATAAATGCATCGAGCAACCAACTCATCAGCAATTTCTCTTTTCTCATTTGCAAATGTTTGTTCTAATGGACCTTTTGTTCTCTTTTGTGAGAAGCTCTCTTCCTCTATGGGAGTTTCAACTTCAAGTGGTTGAGTTGGAGTTTGAATGAAATGATGGTTTGATGGGGTGGGTGGTTTTCTGAACCCCTCCTTTGCAAAGGAATGGTTTTAGATCTAGCTCTTGCTGACTTGCAAGTCAACCTCCTCTTGCTCTTTCATGTACGCCAAAATTTGTGTCTTTTCAACCTTGGAACATTTTCTAATCTTCGTTCTTGTTAACCCCATTAAATGAGCTTTGAGTCGGGTATATGAGGACTTGAAATGCATATTGCAATGATTGCATATCCAAATCAACTGCCACCACAAACAAGGTACCCCAACACTTGCACATGTCTCCAAGCGAGCTTTAGGATCTTGTCTTGTGGGATCCACGCCCTCACTTTGGCTTGCTTCCCCATGCCCTCCCCTAAAGTTGAACTAAATGCCATTTATGTTTTTATCTCAAAGTTCAAACCTATAATGAAAAATAAAAATAAAAACTTAGAAAACAATAAATAAAACTACACCCTACATATCATATTCTACTTTTGATCACCAAGTTCACCATATAGGCGTGAGGTGAGAGCATACACAAGTTCGGATTTTTTAATTTACAAAATAAACTTTTAAAAATACAAAAAGAATTAAACCCTACGCATCCTATTATGTTTTTTATCACCAAGTTCACTATATAAGTGCAAGGTGAGAGCATACACAGAGTTTGGATTTTTAATTAAAAAAACAAAATCTCTTTTAAAAAAGCAAAAAAATTAAACCCTATGCATCCTATTTTGCTTTTGATCACCAAGTTCACCGTATAGGCGCGAGGTGAGAGCATACACAAAGTTGATTTTTAATTTAAAAAAGCAAAAAAACTCTTAAAATAGCAAAAATTTAAACCCTACGCATTTTATTATGCTTTTGATCACCAAGCTCGCCGTATAGGCGTGAGGTGAAAGCATACACAGAGTTTGTATGATAATTTGAATTTTAAAAAACATAGTTTTTATTAAAATAATACAAAGGAAATGTTATATTTTATTATTTTCTTTACGTAGAGTTTAAAAATTATTAAATTAAAACTACATATTGATATCATAATCAATGATCATGAATGATGTGTGCATTATGCACACATCATTTGTGATCATTGATCACATTAACATTTTTTTATAAAAAAACTTGAAAAAACCTCATTTTTCCTCGTTGAAGTTGATCCTCCTTCCAAATCTGCTTTTAAATTGCTTGAAGCTCTTAGCTATTGATAACAACTCCTAAACTCTTCCTTCAAGCTGCTCATTGATGTCTCTTTGCTCTTCACATTGCTAAATGTTAGAAACATCCCGGAAACGTCCATGGATGTTTTTAGGACGTTTCAGTACACATGGATGTTTCGTGCACGAAACATTTCGAGATAGGGTATGGGGCCTAGGGACGTTTCCTAGTATTATAGACCAATATCATTACGAGAAACTCATATGTTACATTCATCCTCAAATCAAGCAACTTTTATTTGAAAAATAATGGTCCTCATAATTTGCATTTTGTGGTAAAAATTGTGTTGTATTTGTTGTGTTGTATACTTTGAAGATTGTACACATTTTAATTTAATTCCCAATTCAATAGAAATAAATGGCAATTATTATAGTGTTCTACTATTAGGTGGTTGTCAAGTGGCCCTCGTACACCTAGAATGAAGTGTAATCAATCAAAAAAATTATTCCCAGATTTCATCCTCTTCCAATTGACTCAAATATATACTTTCTTCCCCTTCGGCATGTGTGCATTATACAATGTTGACTTGACTTAACATATAATTGGACATATTTATGAATAAGGAAACAAATCAAAGTTCACGGACTCGGCTCACTAGATGTTATCACCCATGTACCTTGATGAAAACTTGATTTAGTGGGATATTGTTAGGAATATCTTGTTATTGTTCACATATTGTTAACACATTAATATTATGTGTTTTATATATATAAACTATAGTTTATAATTAAATAAATTAGAATATATAATATTTTAATTTATTTAATATAAACTTTAGGTTTATGGTTAAATTGATTTTTACAATTAATTAATTAAATGGTGGGGTGCTTCATGAGAAGTCACACCCATTTGAACCATTTAAAATGGACCGCGGGGTCGAGTAAAAAATAATTCATTCGGGTAAATTATAAAATTGATATGGAGAGGAGTGAGGTGAAAGGGGTATTTAATGGACTGTAATTATATTTCTCACCATAATGGAAATATTACCTTTGTATATGATTTTCTACCCTTCGGGTTTTCCACATTAATCATAGTGTCTGTGTTATTTCTATTTTTTCTATGTATTGCATTATAGTTAAATATTAGTTTAAATGCTCGAACTTTACATGGTACCAAAGCGTGGTAAATTAAAAACAACCAATTAAAATAAAAATTTAGGTTAAATAAGTTCGGTAAAAGTGGTTGGGGTAGTTTACCCCCCTTGGGTTATAAATGTGCCCCATCCAAATTAATTCACTTACACACATACATTGGTTCTAAAATTAATTACCTATCCAAACTTTGGTGTATTGGAAAGTTCCCTGAAGCCCACCCCTTATTCACACAAAGGTAAGAGTTTCTTTTTTAATATTTTTACAAATTTAAATTCTTTCCTATGTTTGTTTCTAATGTGTAGAAGGAAATCTTGATTTTCCAAGGTTAATTGGGAAGGTCTCCAAGTAGGAGACAACCTCCATGTTAATAGGGATCTAAAATTCTCCATTGGCACAGGACTCCCATGTTTAAAGGTGTAGAAACCTAGAACTAACTGCTTGGTATGCATTTGGCATAGGGGTTGTAAAATTTTGAAAAACTATGTCAACTTTATTAAAACTTATTAAATGGCCCATATGCTATGCTAAGCTTAAATTAATATCTCCTATTCTAAACAACCCCCTCCATGTTTCCACGTGGGATGATTTATATATATATATATATATATATATATATATATATATTATTTCTTTCTTTCTTTAAATCTTAAAAACTTATTTAGTAATCATCCCCCATAAATGACATGGCATTTGTTTTGTTTGGCTGCTTTGCTAAATATGCTAACCACTTCACACTCCTATAACACTTAGCGTAGGCTTGCTGGACACAAAGAACCACCCTTACATTGCATGTGTTTTGACTTGGTTGGCTTAGGAATCTTCCTTGGCGGATTTGGTGGACACTTGGTCTGCTTAGAATGCTACACGTTGAGATGGTCAAAGGACCACTTACCATGATTGTTGAGTTGGCTTGGACGGTTAGGAACTAGCTCATTCGTTGAAACGTCCATGAGTTGGTCGGTATGGGCATTATGAAATTCACCCAACTTAGTCCCACAATGGGCAATTGTTATGTCTAGGAAGGGCTTAAAAAACTTTCGCCGTAGGAAGTCCCTTGTGGTTGTGCCACATCATTGTCCTCCTTTTGCTCGATTGGTTGACAATCCTGGCGAGCTGGCCAAGATGTTTGGTTAATGTGTATTGGCCATTGGTTGGTCCATAGAGCTCGCCACATAATCCAGTCTTCATTCCTTGCTTGAGGTAATAAGGTGGTAAGTTAGGAGGCAAGCTCGCCCGTCGGCCCGAGCTCAACTCGATCCTTGCGTGTTGTATAATGTGATGTGGGTTGTTATAATTTTGTGAAGTGGCTTGTTATAGCATTTTGTTTTAGTTTATTATTTGTATGGCATTTTTTTAAGGCTATATTAAGTTTATTTATATATAAATTGTTATTAGTATTACAAATAATAAATAAATTTGTATTTTTTAATTTTATTCTTCATTTTTGAAAAGAAGTTATCATAAAGATTGTTTTTAGTTTATTATTAATAATTTAATAGTGTTACAACAATTAGATACGTAAAAATGTCATAATCAGGAGTTTTTAGCGATTATTTTTCTCTAATTCAAAACTAGAAAAATTTATTTAAATTGTGAAATTAATCGTCATTTGTCATTTGTGTCGTAAGTAACAGGTGATAAGCAAATTACGTAAATAGGACAAAAACTCTCTACTTCGGCAAGACAGGGGATTTTTCTAACTCTTTTGCCTCCGTAAAACTTAATTGAGACATCCAATATTGTTGAAAAGTTCTACAAGTTTTTGCAATGCTTGGCCTTTCAGAGTTGCCATTGAGGGGGAGTGTGCATGACAATGCCACCTCCTAACAACCGGCCATGTGTTTTCTCCTTCACCTCTATACTTTTGCTCCAAATTTAAAGCATTGTAAAAGATATTTTTTATGATCTTAGTAAACTTATCACTCTAAGTTTATTGTGTAGTCCAATAATGTTGCATCATGTTGTAAAAGAGGTCCTTACTTTATAAAAGGCTCCTAAAGATGCTGGTATAGATTTTTCATGAGAAATTGTGAGATGTAGTCTCACAAATCATGCTTAGCCTAAATCATCACTTCTAATTTATGGATTTCAAATCCTTTTGTACCAAAAGGTAAGTTTAGCATGATGGTGTATAAATCCTTCAAATGTGATATGTTATCCTAAACCCTCATTGTGGTTTAAGGATTGTAAATCATGTTGTATAAACAGGTAATGTTGGCATATAATCCCCACTTAATATTAAGGGGGAGTGTTAGAACATTAATATTAAGTGTTCTATATATATAAACTATAGTTTATAATTAAATATTATAATATATTATATTTTAATTTATTTAATATAAACTTAGGTTTATGGTTAAATTGATTTTTATAATCAATTAATTAAATGGTCGGGGTGTTTTAAGAGAAGTCACACCCATTTGAACCATTTAAAATGACCCATGGGGTCGGGGAAAAATAATTCATTTGGGTGAATTAAAATTGATATGGAGAGGATTAAGGTGAAAGGGGTATTTATTGGACCGTAATTATATTTCTCATTATAATGGAATTCTTACTTTTGTCCATGGTTTTTAACCCTTGGGGTTTTCCACGTATCATAGTGTCTATGTTATTTATATTTTCTATGTATTGCATTGTAGTTAAATATTAGTTTAAATGCTCTAACCTCGCACATATTAGAGTATTAGCATATTATTGTGTGATAAGTTGTACTAACAACTCGTAGATATCATGTTTTGTAATAGTTGGTATGAGGTGTGAGAGAGATTCTAGGATACGTTACGTTCTATAGTTGGAATGCGATTATGGGTGAGTTGTAACTCACAATATTATCAAATATGAGGGGTTGAAGGAGATAACTATGACTCTGAACTTATAGAAGATCAACTCACTATATATGTAATCTTCTCTCTTCAAGATTATTAACATCTTAAGTTTATTTTGTGTCACACCATGTGTTTATCACGTATATTGTGAGTTTATTTTTGTGTAAAACCTCTACCAAATCATCATTTGGTATCAAAGAAAATACGGGATCCTAAATATTGAGGGGCACCTCTTGTATGCCCCAATCTATGAAAACTCTAAGATAGTCTCTGCGGAAGTTTTTAGCTATGTTTGCATTAGAATAGGTTAGTTTTCTGTGCTGGTTTTCATTTGCTGCAGTTGCAGACCTCTCAACTCAGACCGTAAAACTCTTTGTTTGGCATTTGGCTTATTGTGCGTGCTTTGACATGCATTAGTTTGTTGATCTGCATTTGAGCTCGGCCTGCATCCAGAATTGTTTTGGTCTGGCAAACTTCCATTGGATTGCATTGCATTGGGATTTGATTTCCTTTGCTTTGATTTATGCATTGGCCGCATCATTCGAAGAGACTTCCATCCATTTGGAATGCATTGCGTTCGACTTGGGCTAGATTCAGGGATCCACTTTGACCGAGCTCCAGCTTTGCTAAAGTCGCTTAACACATTGGATCTTGTATTAAATCCATTTAAATCAGTTTGAACTTGAAGCATGGTTTCATCAATTTTCTTCTGTTTGCATCACAGTTTCTGCAGGGGAATCGCATCAAGCTTCTTGCATTGGAGATCAACATTTGCATTTGCATTGATCGAAGACATTAGATTTGCCCCATTTTCAAGTTGCATTGGTTTTCAAAATTCCAAACCATCCTTGGCCCAATATGTTGTAGGTGTGTTCAAGAGTTGTTTCCATGCGTTGATTTTTGAAACACATCAACTCCCGTCTAAAAGTCCCACCACATCTCAACTCCTCCACTCAATTTCACATCGACCTCAGCTTTGTTGATGTTCAGACCACAACACCATCCGAAATCGACTCACACCTCCTTGACTATCAAAGTTTTGCATCAGTTTTGGAATTCTTGCATTCAACGGTGGAACTGACTTGCATCAAATATCAACACTGTCAGCCTGCACTTTTGGATTTTCAAAGATGTGATAAATTTAAAATCCAAAAGCCGCATTTTTGCTACATAATAGACAAATGTGTTATACATTTTGAAAGTGTTGATAGGTGAATTGATAATAATATTTTGTAAAGACCTTCAACTTTCAATAGGTCAAGGGATCAAATTCCCTCGCCTAATCTTTTTGGTCAACAAACTTTCATACACTTCTATCTAGGGGTCATAACACCCCAAGAGGGTAAATTGTTTTCAAAAGTGGTGTTCTTGGATGTTGGTCATGAGTAAAATGTTATTAAATGTGGGGACAATGTTTATGTGGGGGTGTCAATTATAAAGTATTATGTGTGTCATTTTAAAAGTCACGTCTCTTAGAATTTGTTTATAAGATTCAGTTCAAATAAGTCAATTATAGTTGGTCTTTGTCAAATCACGAGTTGTTAATAGGGTTTGTTATTATTAAATATTATCTCTTATACTTGTCTTGTCATTTAAATATTGGTTATTGTTTTGAATTGTCTTGTCTAGTTCACCTTTGTATAAGTGACACCATTGTACTCTCAATATGTATTACAATGTGTGTTAATGTCTTTTATGTGCCTTAAGTTCACAATTTTTTCATTAAAAGTCGATTTGTTAATGTCGTTATAGTCATGTTAACATGGTAAAGTCAAAATCTCATTAAAAAAATTGTCTCACGAACACATTTTTGTGGTACCTAGCATCCTAAAACTCAAAGTTCAATTTTGAGGAGGGGCTCATACACATGAGCTTCAAGATCATTTATGCTAAGTAGCCAAGAACACTACAGGATGGAGGTAACTTGAGGTTGTCGGACAATCAACGTCCTCTCATCAACTACTAGCGACAAGGCTGCACATTTGATATAGTGGCATGTTATTATATTTCAATTGTTTTCTTGTTTTGTGTGGTGTGCAGAATAAACCCTTGCTACGACATTTCAAAAAGTAATCGTATTTTGAAGAATCTTAGTTTTAAGGGCAGGAGAAGATTTCACAGTGAACTCCATACAAATTGTTGTCCAAATAGTTCTAACCTTTAGGAATCTAGAGGATTGAAACTCGAGATCCGGGAACAAGCAACTGACCCAAGGAATTTGGCTCGTAGCTACGCTTTCACGAGGGTAAAGAGACAACTTCATGGAGTTGTACCTGGTCTAAGCAATGTTTTTAGAGAAAAGTTCTTTCTTCAAAATATGATTCTCTTCTCCCATGTGCAAAATAAGGGGTGGAATATTAGGAATATCTTGTTAATGTTCACATATTAGTGTATTAGCATATTAGTATGTGATGAGTTGTAATAAATCAAATATTATGTGTTGTAATGGTTAGTTGGTATGAGGTGTGAGAGAGATTCTAGGATATGTTCAATTCTATAGTTAGAATGTGATCATGGGTTTGATGTAGCTCGTAATATTATTAGATTTGAGTGGTTGAAGGAGAAAGAGAGACTCTCGACTTATAAGAGATTAACTCATTATGTATGTCATCTTCTCTCTTAGTGAATATTAACATCTTATGTTTATTTTGTGTCACACTAAGTGTTGTTGAGTATATTGTGAGTTTATTTGTGTAGAAGCTTGCCAAAGCATCGAGAAAGAACCTTCATTACACAAATTAGGTTCCCTAATTAGCCCAATTCTACTTATGTTTGACTCAATAGCATGAAATTCTTAGTCTTATGATATATTCACTTACTTATGTGCAGATTTAGTGGTAAGCATATACACATTTACTCACAGTTTCCATATTGCACGAATTACGTGAAGTGGAGATTTCAACATGCATGCATAGTAAGGAAATATGAACATCACAAAATTTACCCAAGAGAAACCTAATGTGGGTATAATCCAGCAAATGGAGTTTTCCCTCCAACCCAATGTGAATAAGAAATGTAAAGGTTACAAGTTCACAAAACAATGGAATAAAATAACAAACCTATCTTCTTTGTTTTACATCTATCTCTGATCATCCTCTCAACTTTCAACTCTTGATCATCCTTTCAACTTTCCTCCATGCCTTCCTTATAACTAAGGCATACCCAAGTCCAACACAAAAACCTCCAAACAACTTACCATCCATATAGACAGCATTCTAACCAATCAATCTTGCAAGCTAGGTGGATGGATTCAACTTCAATTTACAAGACAAGCTTGGTCCTAAACAAGCCCGATGCTAGTATTTTGATAAAGAGTTTGTTCATGGCCAAACTAATTTATGTGTTGTTTGTTTCTAAGGACAGATCGTGTCATGGAAAAACAATTCATATATTCCCCACAACGATTAGGACAAACCCATTGCAATGACCTATTGTCACAAAACAAAACCTTGACAAAATTTCCCTAATGCCCCCTACCACTTCCCAAATATATTCTAGACCTTTACAACTTATTTTAAACATGCGTACAATTTCTACCTTGGTAATGCGAGTCTAAGTGATGTCAAATTTCATGAGGAAATGTTGCAGTAAGAGTCATACAGACCTCCTAGAGTATTAACAACAATGCTAAAATGTGAATGGAGTTTACTTACATTACATAACTACATTGCGCTGAAAAGTCTCCCCCTTTCTACACAAAAATGTACTCGGTATAATTCTCGATTACGAAACACAATGGAGATGTTCCCGCACGTGCCCAGGCATTTCCATGTCATTTCTGGTGGCGTAGGTTGTTTAAAACAGCCCAAAAACAATGATTGCAGTCCTTTACATTACATCACATTCAAGCTTTTGATTTACAAAAGAAAAAAATTGTATATCACACAATATTTTAATGATTGCAATCCTTTACCTTACATCCCATAAAGGCATTTTGTCTACAAGAAAAAAACATCTCATTCAAGTTTTTCATCTACAAAAAAATCACAGGATACCACAATAATTTAAATAATTGTGGTCCTTTACCTTGCATCCTATAAAGGCATTTTGTCTTAAAAAAAATACATCCCATTCAGGTTTTTTATCTATCGGAAAAAAATCATATATCCCACAACATTTTAATGATTGTGGTCCTTTACCTTGCCTCCCTTAAAGGCACTTTGTCCACAAAAAAATATTATATATCACAACATTTTCTTTATTTTATGTATAAAAAGAAAGACTTTAACTTATAACTTATATTCTTAGCGCATTTATATAAACAACAATATTCTTTGGCCCTTCTTTATGCTATTACATAAATCTTACATGTCACGTGATTCATAAAAATATGAAATTTTATGCATGCATAAATGTTTTGAACTTTAATGAGGACTATTTTTTTTACTATTTTATCTTTTATATACAAAAATTATGTATTATGTATTTATTTTTATTTTTTAATAATTATTTGTACAAACATTTCCGCGTTGTTTTATATCCAAAGGTTTTTTTGAAAATCCAAATTTCCACATTTTGTTTCCATCTCTGTTCCCTAGCAACTTAGTTACATCATGGTCCGATTCAGATCAGACCTCCCCAACTATGAGGCTTTTTGTTTTTATAAGCTTTGTTTCTTACACAAGGAGGAAACAACTCCCACACTTTTTCCTTGGAGTACCAATTGGTATTGTGTGGTGGTCCTATTAAAGCTGTCAATATTCTTACTCATCTTTCCTTTTCTTCTGAACTCTGTGGCAGTATAATATCTTCTTACAAGTCTTCATGTGCACAAGGTGTCAAGTCTTCAAGTATGAGGCATGTTTCTTCTTCATCCAACATGGAAGGCTCAAAAAGGTGTAAATTTTCCACATTGACAACAATATGAATCCTCAAGAGGCAAGGTTAAATTTGAAACCATTCTCACTAATTTTCTCAAGTATCTCGAAATGACCATAAATTAAGGGCTTGAGCTTCTTTAGTTGCCATTGGAATCTATCTTTGCTCAAATCCAATCATACCTCGTCTCCCAACTTGGAGTTTGTACTAGGTCTTACATTGACATTGTGCATAGCGTTGTATATTTCTTGTGAATCCTTGAGCTTGCTTTAAACTTATAATAGCATTTGCAAAGTAGTTGATGGAACATTCAATGGATTTTACGCAAAAGAAATAAGACCTTACCCCTCAAAGAATGCCTAAGGTATCAATCACCTCCTTTGTAGAGTGGGTGTTGGTAGAAGCTTGTTGTCATTACTTGAATCCCCATCTCCCGAATCAACACTATTGTCCTCTTGCATATTATCATCTAAAAAGATAACTGACACACCATTATCTGCCTCCTTTGATCACAACCCCTGTTCATGGCTTCTACTAGGGAAAACCAATGTTACACATCCTCCTCATTGTCAATCAGAAAACTAATACATCTTGGAGGATATGGAAGCACCTCTACACCTAAGTACTCCCATTTTAATATTTTGGACTTCTGATGCAATCGCAGTTAAAGGGTCCAATGAAGGACAGCCTTAGACCATGCAGTCTATAAATTCAACACACTCTAATGGACACCCACATAGACCATGCACCAAACAAAGAACAGCAAACTTATTCTTTATTGCTTTCATTGAGGATATTACAAAACACACACCTACAACATACTTCCAGTTTTATTACATAGTACAAAATATGCAGTGTTACAGTATCATTCCATTCATGGACATGGTTCACTCCTCCAGCTCTACTCAAAACTGTAAATTCTTCAGGTTTACAGATGTTTTGCCACTAAGGAAGAATGGCATCTTACAGTGATGGGTTTGATGAAATGGGAGATTCCTCAGACCTATGAAGTGGTCCTAGAGAACCACAGTCAATTCAAACATCAAAAGCCTGCATACATTTCTTATTGCTACTCTAAAGATTTCCCATATGCCTTGAATGCTCCAACATCAGCTTTCCCTCTAAGTAAGCCTAACAAGCAATGTTTTGCACCTACTCTCGCAAATGCATCATAGAATAGAGCTAAAATATGCAAGAACATATAGAAGCTTCAATATGTAGTTGACAAGAAGCTTTTATCCTTTGAAGAAAAATACTCTATTGAGTTGTAATTATGGTTGTTAACAGGGGACAGTCCATTTCTTGGGGAAAGAATTGAAGGAATATTTGCATGACAACTAACTAGGCCAGGTTGTCATGTGAATTCTATAAATATTCCCCTTTTATAACTTGTAGTAGTTTTCTGTAAATTTTGGGAACTTTTGGAATCTTGAGTGAGTGGCTGGATGAGCAAATTTACTTGTAAGCATTTGCGATCAAATGAATGTCTTTCGGAGAGGGTTTAAAGAGAAGGTTGTCGTGTGAATTCTATAAATATGCCAACTTTTATGACTTGTAACTTTTGAGAACTTTTGGAATATCTTAGCGAATGCTTGGATGGGCAAATTTACTGGTAAGCATCTATGAGCTAATGAATGTCTTTCTAAGAGGATTATACAGAGATCTTTGGGATTCTTGGATGGTTAGATGTAGATTGCCCATATTTCGTGCATATATGTTGTAATTCAAATATTGTACTCTAAATTTGTGGTGCAAGGCACACATATTGATGTAAATTGTATCATTATTTGAGAAATTGATGTAAGATGTATTTTTTATGTAGATCGGGAGGTTCTTTACAAGAGTTCATGTTTTTCGTCTTATTTCGTGTTTGTGATAATAATTGTGTGTGTATGTATGTAATTGTTAAAGCTACGGTTTGATCTGATGTTTTCTTGTGTAATTTTCCATATATTTGTCTATTTTCATGTTACTCTCTTATAATGAGGAATCTCATATTTTTTTACTACACTTCAGGTGAGATGCTCATGTGTAAGTGTGAGTGAAAATGTTGGTACATATAGAGTTCTTTGTTATGTAATGTGCATTCAGGTTTGATTTACACAATTATTTATAGAGTGCGCAAATGGTCATAAAAACTTTACCATGACTCCCACATAACCCTCTATATATGGCACTAACCAAATGAGCGAATTTATGCCAAAAGATTGGCATGCCAATCCACTCAAGACAAGATCCCCATAAATGCACCAATGTCTTGTTGCAGCCTTGTGCAGCATATACCATATTATCTCATAAACTGACATCTCTATTTGGTTTCTATTATCACAAAAAGTAGCACCCTAGGATTTGCTCATTACAGATCCCTACTTTTTGCTAACATGGGACTATCTCCAAGTTGTAGGACTTGCATCATGAGACAAACCTCCAGAGAAGGTTGGTTCCTCTACCTACTGCTAATGCTAAAACTACTCCTAAAGCAGGAAATAAAGCTATCAAATCCTAATATACACATTCAAAGGGACCAAGGAGAGAGAGAGAGAGGGTTAGAAGGATGCATGGAAATGATAGCACCAAAAGAAAGGGTGGTGACAATTTATGAGGGAGAAGAAAACAAAGAAGGGAGAGGCCAGACAAGTGACACAGACCCAGAACCACATTTCACATATGTTTTCACATGAAACACAAAATGGAGCCTTCAAAGGAAAAATACATGCACAACACACTACAACAAATAAAGGAGAGGGAAGATTGCAAATAAACACATACTAGGGTTGAGAAAACACCACAAAACAGATTTTATTGCAATAGAAGTATGCACAATCCATTACAACTGAAAAAGAAGGCATAATAACACATTGCCAAGTCCATATGAAGCTTCATGCGGCTCATGATCGCTTAGGAAACCATTTTGACATGGTTCCTTTACATTTTAGAACATCCATCCTCTCAAAATGAGAGATTTTACAATATATAGAGAATGGGAGAGAAAAGAGAAGGAAAGAGAGAAGGGCACGGCTTTTTTAGGCTGTAACCACCAACAATCATGCATTAAATCTCTGAAAAACATAATGGGCACCCTGCAAAACCATTCCCATACGTCTTTTTGCTTGTAGGAGAAGGTGAGAGCCCCATACTTCATTAAAATCTGGTTGAGTCGTCTGTAACTAAGTTTTTAATGCCCAAACTGTTTTTTCCTTTTCACCCACCAAACCTCACCAAATTTTGAAATTGATGATGCCAAATTGAAGAGCTCGAGGAGACCTTTCCAACAAGAATAGTTTCGTACAATTTGCAGCTCTAGAGAGAAGTTATGGCCATTTGAAATTTTGGTGCTCGGGAGGAAGAAGAATGACAAGCGTCGGCCTTTGATTAGTTGTTGGGATTGTCTACGTGTTATTTCCTATGTGTCTTTCCATTTTGCCTAAGCGAACTTCAAATTCTATTTAACTCTAGCTCATTTTGTGGGCTTGAATTTTGCAGGACGCTTTTCAATGAGGAGAGCCAAGGATGATGCCACGTGTCTTCACTTTTATTGGTCACAGATTCAAGCGGACCCAAAATTGCTATTGTCCTTGGTTAATTCCGCAAGCTTGAAGTCCGCAGAATACCTTTTCGTGAGAGGCCCACGGAATGTTGACATTTATCATCCTCTCTACGCTTGAGATTGTGTCGCATGTCCCTTTCACTTACGCTCTGCCTTAGCCTTTAACATGCCTCGCGCGCACAAACCCGAAACTTTATTTTCCCTCGCTAATTCTGTAGGTTTGGAGTCCACAAGACATAATTCTTTGAGAGGCCCATGGAATGTCACCACGTGTCGTCCTGATGATCAATTATGGGCATCACGGCTCATTTGCATTCCTTTCAGCTCAAGTGCCCAGAACAAGTGACACTTGGTCACTCATCATTCACCGCAAGTTTTCAAAAAGGTTTTAGCGACTTAAGACCTCCACGGCTTTCTCAAAGGAAAAAATGACCAAGTCCATTATTAATCTAGTTAATACCAAAATAACCCTGGGGGTATTTTGGAATAACAATTTGGTGACTCACGGGATAATTTGCCTGCTAGATTGAAGATCAGTAGCCTTTTGTGATCCATTGGCCATGGAGTTGCGTTTGCAAAACTTTAAAAAATTGATCTCAACTTGAATTTTTTTACCCCTGAGCCGTATGAAGCACTACTAGACTTACCTAATATGGAGCCGTCTGAATTGATCTGTGGAGCTCTGAATGAGACTTAGAATTTACTCCAACCATCTAATTCCGCCATAGAACTGCTCGGGCTTGGAGATAATTTTAAGGTTGAAAATTTGACCCTTGGTCTGCTCTTAAAGCTGATTGTTTGGGAGTTTTTGATATACTTTGTCAAATTGTCCCGAAACAGAATTTTTGACCAAGTTAAAGGAACACAGAGAACTTTGGACCGAACTCGATAATGGGGATGAAAGAACAAGCATTTGAAAGTTGCCCGATCTCCGATTTTGCCATGAAACCTGCTCCAAAATAGTTTGTGCAACAACAACACAAAAACTATGTACAAACAACGAAAAACATACATGCTCCTAGGGAACTGCAGAGTGTACACAATGCACTTCTTTTGCAAAAGCAAACCTACCTACCCTACTCTAACCAGAGGCAAAGGAAGCTAAACAAAACCAGCAATTGGTTAGGAGAAATAACTCCCTTTCCTTACAAAATTTGACCATGTAATTAATTTTGCAATGGACATGGTCTTTAATGAGAGTGGAAACCTACTCTGAAACTAGTTTCCCACCACACTGCACAAAGTATTAGCTGAAAACAAAAAGAATACCTCCTCTAATTTGCATTTGGTTGAAGATGTAGCAGCTGACCCTTGAAACTTTGAAGCTCTCCCTCGTGCTCTGAAGTGAGCATGACCGTTGACAACTCTCTTATTGGCTCCGGACTAGCCAAGTACTTGATTGGGCAAGGACTTATCCTTGAATTTTGCCCATCTCCTTTGTGTGAAACTCCATGAATGGAGTTATTTGACACACTTTCCTCTTCTTCATGGAGTATGTTTAAATGTTGATTTATACTTTGTTTTGCTTTTTCAAACAGCTCAATCTCTCCCATGATGACTGATTTGGCAATGTTGTCATCATCCTTTTCCCCATCCTCAAGCATGAAGTTTGAAAGATCAACCTCCTTTTGTTCTTCATGAGGATTGATCAAAACAGCAAGCTCTTCCACGATATTATCCTCCATGGCAAGCTCATCAAGAAAATCAAATTCTATAAAGGATGATGGGAAAGAAAGATTTTCAATTTCATCATCAAAAGAAAACAAGATGCTTCCAATGATCTCTTCTTCATCCAAGACCTCTAAATCTGATTTATCCTCCTTCATTGTTGATTTTGCAAGTTGAGACAAATCAGCAACCTCTATGAACAAGATGTCATCATGCACACTACATTTAGAGCAAAGATATTGTTGATCATCTTCCTCTTGTGCTTGTTCTTCTACAAAATCAACCTCCACCTTGTGCTCATCAATCCCAACCTCTGACATAGGTTTAACTAGTTGTGACATCTAATTGGATTCAAATTTTAAACCCCAATCCTTCGAGTTCTGCATGAGGTCTTCCTTGTTGGTTTCTTCAGTTGACTGCCCTCCATGACTGATTTTCTGATTATTTTCTTCCCAAAAAGGATTTGGGAATGCGAGAGGGTTGAGTTGGGTTTAAAACTTATTTTAATGGTTGTATTGAGGGGGAGGATGCAAAATCTTCTTGTGGAGGAGAGGGAAAGAGAAGCTTTAAGGAAGCTAGGAAGTTTCACCTTGGGTTGAGGTGGTTCAGTTTGATTTAGAGGGGGCATTGTATACTAATATGGTAGGTATGTAGGAATATCACATTGACAGGGTTCCTCGACCTTATGTTCATTGGCTTCTAATGCCTACAAAGATGCAATAAAATTAACCATTTGAGTGAAAGATTCACTCATTACCTCTAGCCTTTGTTGTGGACTAAACCAACTAGGTATAGGACCTCCCCATGGACAAGGCTGCCTAAAACCAGGTTGTTTAGCTTGTAATATTTGTAGTTGCTCCTTGACTACTTGCAAGATCTACTTTGTCTTCGTACTCGATCCAACTAGAAGTTAAAAAGTCGGGAGCCCATCTCATCCTTAGGAGTGCACATTCCAACATCATGCAAATCTGATCCAAAGTACCATAGTGAGCATGCCAATAACTCCTTCGAATTCCAAAAGACCTTACCATTGTACCGCAAGCTGAAACCGTCTTGAATTTGTACCACTCAACTTGCTTGCACGCTGGAACAAGGTTGCAACAGCCATAGTTCATTCGAAACCTCACCAAAAACAGCAATATGGCGGCTGGAATATTTGCTTCCGGCAGCTCCACTAGCTGAGATCCTTCACAAACCACATGAGGCAAGAAAATTTCCTTCTTGTTTGCAAATTGGGGGCTGAATGTGATTGATAAGAGCAGTCCAAAATCAGAATCTCTGGAAGGCAACAATATAAAAATGGTACAACAGCTGCAATACTGAAAATCCTTCACAAAATTCAGCAATGTCAGTAATATAAGGGCTGGAAACAACCATATAATGGCTGAAAATACTCCCATGGCAGCCACACACTGAACATCACTGAGTCTTATGATTGAAAACACTTGTATAACTGCAAAAGGTATAGGAGCAAAGCTGGAAATGTAGAAGACAGCAGTCCCAAAGTTTGTGACAACACTCTTTAAGAGCCATGGGTTATGTTTCTTGTTACCCATAACTATACCAACTATGTTAAGTTGATGACATATGACCAAATGATCCCATTTTACCCGTCTCACACTTCTTGAACTTTCCTAAGCAACTTGTTGTCCCTAAAACCGTGACTATCTTCTTAACCAAGTCTTAAAGCTTAGAACTTTGCTTCAAGGAGTGACTTATGAATTGGTCCTTCACCCCTTTGTTAGGATTCACAACATATCTTGTATGATTCTTCATGAGTTTTCTTTCTTCCTTTGCCAAAATAGGAATTGTTGAGATACTCTCGACACTTCCATCCTTGTGACCTACAATTTTCTCCTCAAATGCATGCTTACCAGCTAAGGCAAAAACAATATGAAAGGAGAATGTTGTTGCCCTATCTAGCATGCCTTGGACCTTGTCTACAACGCAATCATTTATCCATTTACCTCCATTTCTCATAACATATGTATTGGCCCATGCAATCCCATTTTGAAAATCAAATCTAAAGCTAGCAAAGATTGTATGAGTTGGTTTGCCAGATTTTTGAATTGTTCCACTACTACTTGCTTTGATTCGTTGTACAACCCATGGTGGCTTCTTAGGGCAATTTAGAACCCAAGGTTCTACCTTCATCCTTTTCCCATTCTCTGAGTGATATCAAGGCTGGAATAGTTATTTGTTGTCCTCACCATAATTCGAACTGAGGTTATAAGGGTGCTTACCCTCTTAAAAACAAATTGGAGTTGTTGTAGTATGGAGCACTGAATATGGGACATGACCATTATTCTTTGGGCTGTCATTAGAATGCTTATCTCCCTTGACCGAAGTAGAAGCTTTTGTTAGATTTGCCTTATCACAATCATTCTTTTCAAGTTCCCTTCCATAGCTCTCTTGAAAATCCATCTCATGGATGCTTGGAAGATGGATAGAGGCTTCTTGGAAAAGATCCTCTTTCCATTTGGTACCTTTCATCTTATCCTCATTGTTAGAATAATTCTCAAGATACATTGTAAGGACATAGTAGGAGGGTGATACTATAAATTCTTGTTTGGCTAATAGGAGTTGTTCTTGGCTGCCCTTGAAATGGGGGTCTAGGCTGCCCCAATGAAGTCCCTCTTGGTTGTCCAAAGGGCAGATTTTTACTCTTAACAGCTGAAGATTCCAAATTCAGCGATCTCTTGATGGCATCTTGATGACTCATCTTATTTTTCTTTGGTCCTTCACTTCTCCTTAGTTGGCAATAATCTTTGAAAGAAAGCAAATCTCTTGTGTTGTTGCTCAAGGATGCATATTCGTCCCCATAAAGATCCCATTCATCAACAACTCCAACTGCTTGTGGTTGTTCTAACTCCACTTGTGGCTCTTCTCTTTGTAGGAATTTGGCACGAAAGAATTGAGAGGGGGTCTTGCTTGAGACCCTTTCTCCATGATTGGCAGAAGAGCTTCCTTCACCATGATTACCTTGATTTCCTTGGAGATTCGGTATGGTAGTGCTTAGCCCTTGTATAGATCGATTCAAATCAACAATAGCTCCTACAAAGGAGTCTCTTAGATCCCTTTGAGCATCCAACAAATGGGTTTGCAATTCTTTGTTGCCTCTAGTGAACACTTCATTCAAATAGCTCATTTTATCTATTGGTGGAGGCCTTTCTCTATCACCCATACCTTCCTTTCCTAGAGTTCTTCTTGAGTAGTGATATCTAAAACCCTCTTCACTGTGTCCATGCAAACTGATCTTCTCCTTCACAGGCTGGGAGAATCACAGCTTTGATACCACTGTAATATCCTTTTTCTAAATCTGAATTATATAAACTGAAAATTTCACAAAAATTGAATTCCAAGATGATGTCAAACTGCCAGTATAAACAATAATGAACAGCAGACTGAAAATGGCTTTTATTTATTCAAATAATCACTTTCTAAGATACCCACAAGGCCAAAAATGGCGATTTGGGGCCTAAGAACAACTTACAAGAGAAATCTGAATTTTATAACAAGGGTATGAATTTATTTTAATTTATTTCAGACCTAGAAATAGTTGAAACTTCAAAATTTCATATCTCCCGGAATACTTGGAGTGACAATGCAAAGGATAGCTCAAAATGATCACAAAAATAGCAGCTATCAATTAAAGCAAACCTTAGATTTTCCACCCACAGAAGACCCCCAAAAATGATCCCAAAATCTCCAAATGTGTAGATCAAATTGGAAATGGATGTGAAAGCCATGAAAATGGTTGTCAAATACAACCCAAAACTGTCACAAGTGAATCTCAACTAATTGTTGGCTGACCCAACACAAAAAAACCCTAAAAATCAGACCTGCAGATGATGCCCTAGTTGTAATAAATTTGAAAACAACCCCAAAACATGCCCTAGATCTGAAAAACAACCTTCCAATAACTGAAATTCTGAATTGTAGCACAATAGTGAATCCTAGGTGGATCCACCTCACAAAGTTGAGAAGTTTTCGTTCCCCAACCTTCAAACCTTGGAGGTTTTCGTCCCCAAAGCTCCTTCTCCTTAAGGGTTTTCGTCCTTAGAAGATTTGATGCAAGCAAATAGCTTAACATGTAATGATAGAAAATAGATTGGCAAAAGATGATCTCAAATGAATACTCAAACCTCCTTTTATAACCTTTCCTTGCCTTTTTCCAAGTTGGGTGCTCCATGTGGGACTAAAAGTGATTTTTAATTTATAAAGTGACTTTCCTTATTTCTATTTTATCTTTATGAATACACTTTATCATAAAGTCACTTTAATAATAGAAAGTCCCCCTTCTAATTAATCGTTATAACTTAAAGTTGTTTTTTTATAAATATTACAAGGCTTAATAAAGCAACTTAAAAATATAACGATAAACTACTTCCCTTGTATTTCCCTTTAAGCCCCCAAGAAATCATCTAGGGCAGAAAGGGTCTCATGGTGAGCTCGTGTTAAAGAGGGGACATTACAATCCTCCCTTCCCAAAAATTGCTTGTCCTCAAGCAATTGTCAACTCAATTGTTCCGACTCTTCCCAACTAGCCATTGTTGTAATCCCAGGATCCCAAATCAGTCTCAAGAGCTCTTCACCATGCATTTGTTGCACCGCTCCGATACCATTGTAATGTCCTGTAGGGCATAAAATAAAAAACATAGATTTCCTAAAGAAGCCTTACAAAAAAATGGCAATTGATTTGATTTTTATTTAAAACCCTTACCAAAAAAAATACAGCAATCTAAAATTTCATTGTATTTATCAAAATACCACAACCCACAATACCCAAAAAGCTTAAAACATCTGGAGACCTCTAGTAGCATCAACATGGAAGAAAATAATTTTTCTAACAAGGATATGAATTTATTTTAATTTATTTTAGACCTGGAAATAGCTGAAACTTCAAAATTTCATATCTCGTAAAATACTTAGAGTGACGATGTAAAGGATAGCTCAAAATAATCACAAAATAATAGATTTATCAATTAAAGCAAACCTTATATATTTTCACCCACGGAAGACCCCAAAAATGATCTAAAAATCTCCAAATGTGTAGATCAAACTGGAAATGGATGTGAAAGCCATGAAAATGGTTGCTAAATACAGCCCAAAACTGTCACAAGTGAATCTCAACTGATTGTTGGCTAACCCAACACAAAAAAACCCTAAAAATTAGACTGCACATGATGGGGGAATAAATTTGAAAAAAACCCAAAAAATTGCCCTATTTATGAAAAACAACCTTCCGATAATGAAATTATGAAAGCACAATAGTGAATCCCGGGTGGATCCACCTCACAAAGTTGAGAAGTTTTTGTTCCCCAACCTTCAAACCTTGGAGGTTTTCGTCCCCAAAGCTCCTTCTCCTTAAGGATTTTCATGAAGGAGGATTGTAATGTCCCCTCTTTAACACAAGCTCACCATGAGACCCTTTCTGCCCTAGATGATTTCCCAAGGGCTTAAAGGGAAATGCAAGGGAAGTAGTTTATCATTATATTTTTAAGTTGTTTTATTAAGCCTTGTAATATTTATAGAAAAATAAATTTGAAGTTATAACGATTATTTAGAAGGGGACTTTTTATTATTAAAGTGACTTTATGATAAAGTGTATTCATAAAGATAAAATAGAAATAAGAAAGTCACTTTATAAATTAAAAATCACTTTTAGTCCCACATGGAGCACCCAACTTGGAAAAAGGCAAGGTTATAAAAGGATGTTTGGGTATTCATTTGAGGGGATCTTTTGCCAATCTATTTTCTATCATTGCATGTTAAGTTATTTTCTTGTATCAAATCTTCTAAAGACGAAAACCATTAAGGAGAATGAGTTTGGGGACGAAAACCTCTCGAGGTTTAAAGGTTGGGAACGGGAAAATTTCTCAATTTCATGAGGTGGATTCACCTGGGATTCACTATTGTGCTACAGTTCAAAATTTCAATTATTGGAAGGTTGTTTTTCAAATCTAGGGCATGTTTTGGGGTTGTTTTCAGATTTATTACAGCTAGGGCATCATCTGCAGGTCTGATTTTCAAGGTTATTTTGTGTTGGGTCAGCCAACAATCAGTTGAGATTCACTTGTGACAGTTTTGGGCTGTATGTGGCAACCATTTTCATGGCTTTCACATCCATTTCCAGTTTGATCTACACATTTGGAGATTTCAAGATCATTTTTGGGGTCTTCCCGTGGGTGGAAAAATCTAAGGTTTGCTTTAATTGATAGTTGTTATTTTTGTGATCATTTTGAGCTATCCTTTGCATTGTCACTACAAGTATTCCAGAGATGTGAAATTTTGAAGTTTCAACAATTTCCAGGTCTGAAATAAATTATGAAAAAAATTCCCTTATTAGAAAAAATTATTTTCTTCCATGTTAATGTTTTTAGAGGTCTACTAGATGTTTTAAGCCTTCAGGTATTGTGGATTGTGGGTATTTTGATAAATAAAGTGAAATTTCAGCTTGCTGTAAAAAAAAATTGGTAAGGGTTTTAAATAAAAATCAAGCTGCTGTCATTTTTCTATAAGGGCTCTCTAGGAAATCCAGATTTCTTTATTGTATGCCCTAAGGGGACATTGCAGATTCGTACAAGTCTTCCCAATCATTTCAATAACTATCCACCTTCAACCTTGCACTAGTCTTGTCTCCACTCGCTAGATTCATAGCCACGTCATAGGCTTCTTAAATTCTTTCAAAGAGGTGTGTAGGACGAACTTCAAATACACGTAGTTGGGGAACAAGTCATTAATAAACCACCTCTTTTACAATATTGGCCTTGTCTTTCTCTGATTTCCCAATCGAGGTCTTAAGGCATTTGTTATTTAAAGTCATCAAATCAAACTTTTTGTGTATTCTATTATATAAATCTGCCAATATTTAATTATCATTTATTAATGCTTTGAATTCATTTTTAAATGATTTCCTTAATTCTCAACTTTTTAAATGGCAACATAATCTCATAGTGGGTGGAAATTGACCATTGGAATTCATATTGTTTCAAAAGTATTGCAATGACAAAACAGATCTTGGTTTACATAGAAATCCCCTCCTATTCAACCAATCCCATCCAGCTTCCCTTTGTCAGTTGGCTTGGCAGATATGCTCTCCTTAGGAAAGCATAGGTTGTACTCATGATGGAATTTTCATCTCAGCATTGTTGATCCTAACTCACCTTGATATCCTAGGATCTGAGATATATCTGCACTATACTCTTTCAAATGCCACCATGTCACACTCTTATGTTGGCTTCTAGATTAAAACTAAGCTCCCTCTCATCACGGGGCTTGTCATCCTTGACTCCCCAAGGAACCCACACCACAATTCTCATGTCGAAAAGGAACAAGCCTCTTTTTGAATCTTCTTTCCCTTGAACTTATACAATCACCAAACCTTCATCACGTAGCACACTTTCCTAGACTTTCATCTAAAGCACCTTTTGCCAACCCACTAATGCCATTGATATACCGTTCACTTATTTCCTTCTCAACCAAACTCTAACCTAATTGCATGACAAGTGTGCATGACCAATCACCACTCTTGATTTGTCCTAATAATTCAAAGTAATTTTTTCATATGAGCCTCGAAGGAAAAAGTCCATTAATGCCTTGTGCTTTGGCCCTTTTTCTCTCTATCTAGTTGTTATTCCTTCCACCTTGTCATTCAGTGTCTTGCTCGGGCTACTCAATAAACACTTTGCACATTGATAAATCAATATTCAAAAAATGTTATAGACAGGGTCATCAACGGTGCAATATACTCATTCCACGTGAGCTTGTCATATGCTTTAAATGAGTAACTCGAGCTTCTAAGCCTTCTTGTTGGACAAAGTCGTTCATCATGATTCTATGTACAAAAGAGAAGTCCATTGTTAATAATTCCCCTCTTCTCTGATTTAATATCATTGATAGATTTCATGAACTGTTAATAATTTCTTCCGTATTTGATTTTTTTCAACGTTCAATTTCAGGATTTCCTATGACTGTGGGATATTACCAGCAGTCAAGAGTGACTGAACTGCAGCACATTAATCTTCAAATAGGTTGCTAAAGGGAACAAATCAGCCCTAAAAACAATGCCAAAAAAATAGCTAGTTATTTCTACCTCGATTAAAAAATCGCCATAAATCGCCGATAAATTTTCGTCTGCAAAAAGCGATTAAACTTACTAAAAATCGCAATTTTGAAATCGATAAATCGCGTCAAAAAAAAATCACGGCTAAAAATGCAAATATGAAAATTAAAAGGAAAAAACGCGGCCTAGGGTATAAAAAAGCGTAAATAAACTAAATCAATTTGTTTTTACTGTTGTTTTCTCTTTCTACGGGCTCGTTTTTTATGCTGTGACTTTCATTTGGCCATAGCGTGCAAATGAGCGTCATAGGAGGGCATAAGCGTGAGGGCACGAAATACAGCTCGTAAGTTGTTCGCGGCCATTTTTTCCAACATTTGCAATGCGCATTTTTAAAATATTGTGCCGATTGCATTTTCTTGCTCATTTCCAATTCGTGGCAACCTGCAGGTATTAATAATGTATATTTATTATTAATGTATGTTAATATTAATACTGTTACATTATATAATATATATTATAAATAGTAAATATTGTAAGTCTTGTGTATGCACTCACTGTACACTAGTGCTATACTATATACATATTCGCTCTTGCTAAGTGTATAGTGTATACAACTGTATATTAATATTAATAAATACTATAAGTATTAATATTAATATTATGTATTATACTACTTTTAACTATCAAGTATAAATACTGTATATTCTGTATATTAAATTATTAATAATAGTATATTCAAGAATCAATATTGTATAACGATTTTAAAAATATTATCTATGAAATTATCATGATTCATAATTTACTAACGTCTTCATTTTCAATATCGTTTTTTCGTAATTTTTTCTTCATGCAATAGCAATTTTATTCTTAATTTCGTCATGGTCATACAATTTAATTTCTCCAAGGCCTGTAAATCTAAGACAATTGTTTTTTGTTTTGTTTTGTAGAATGGCATCGGGATCCGGTTCCCGTTCAGCTGCTCGTAGTAAGCCTAAATCAAATGACCCCTCTTGGAAGCATTGTGAACCAACAGAGGGCACTTGTGTTATATGCAATTATTGTGGCATGAAGATGAGTGGAGGTGTTTATCGCCTTAAGTTCCACATTGCACGGATACCAGGGAATGAAGTGACAGTGTGCAATCAAGCACCACCTGAGGCTCAACGAGAGTTTGCTACTCAACCTTCAAACCTGGCAACTTATGCGAGAAAAAAAAAAAAGAAGAGGAAATTGATGCACTTAAGCCCACAAGAACCATGAGAAGGGAAGCGAGGGAAGGTTTTGACGTTGAGGCATCTTCTAATGCCGCAACTCCACGAGGTCAAACACTGGGACGGGGTTCATCCACATCCACTAATAGTAGTTCAAAGAATTTTTTTGTTCCTCGAAGTACACCTGGTTCACAACCTTCACTCGAAGGTACTGCTTGGAATAAAGAAATGCACAATGAAGCAAGAATAGCTGCGGCAAATTTTTGGTACTACAACAACATTCCTTTCAATGTGGCAAAAAGTCCATATTGGGAGAATTTGGTCACTGCATTGACTGTTGCTGGGAAGGGGTTCAAGGCTCCTACTCCCCATGATTTGAGTGGCCCATTGTTGGAGGATTCCGTCGCACATACCAAAACTCTTGTAGAAGAGCAAAAAAATGTGTGGATAAAAAAAGGATGCACCATTTTGTCTGATGGGTGGACAGATGGGAAAAACCGCACATTGATTAACTTCCTAGTGGCATCAGGTGGGCAGTTGGTCTTCCTGAAATCAATTGATGCCTCCCACCAAGTGAAAACTGCAATCACTTTGTGTGATATGTTAGATGAGGTGGTGAAAGAGGTGGGTGTGGAGAATGTCGTCCAAGTTGTGACTGACAATGCGGCGGCATATGTAGCAGCAGGGAGACTTCTTGAGGAGAGGCACCCTACACTTTTTTGGACCCCTTGTGCAGCCCATTGTTTGGATCTCTTATTGGAGGACATAGGAAAACTCTCATGGGTGAAAAATGTGGTTGAGGACGCAAGAAATATTACAAAATTCATCTACAATCACACTTGGGTGCTAAACTTGATGAGAGAGCACACCAATGGAAAGGAGCTTGTGCGATCAGGGGTCACACGATTTGCCACAAACTTCATTACATTGCAGAGCATTGCAACCTCATTAACATCCCTTAAGCAGATGTTTGTGAGCACGCGATGGTTGGACTCTCCCTATGCTAAAGAAGACCGAAGCTGAAAGGGTTGGTGAAGACTGTTTTTGATGATATGTTTGCAAAGCAAATGGAAGAAATCATGAAGGTAATCTAAACTTGAATATTTGTTTATTTATCATTTGTTATATAATTTTTTATTAATTTCAATTTTAAATATATATGTTATTTTGTTTTAGGTGTCAGAGCCGTTGGTTCGAGTTCTACGGATGGTGGATGGGGAGAAAAACCCAATGGGTTATTTGTATGAGGCTATGGATGTGGCCAAGGAGGCCATAGCTAAATATTATGGGCACAATCAACGAAAATATGAACCCATTTGGCGTATAATTGATCGCAGATGGAACAAGACACTTCATCGGCATATACATGCAGCAGCATTACCTAAACCCAAGTTTTTCTATTCCCCATCATTTAAGGCTGATGAGGAGGTTATGGATGGCCTTAATACGTGCATAGAGAGGATGATATCTGACGAAGATATTAGAGATGCCATTGTTGATGAGCTGCAGATTTATAAGACTGCAGAGGGGAGGCTCTTTTCTTCGGCTCTATGTGTGAAAAGAAGAAACACTTCTCAGCCAGGTAAAAACAAATTGAGTCATTTGTATTTAGTCTCATTACACGTAGAACTAGAAACTAGAAGTCTAGAATTCTTTTATTTATTCAAGCTTAGTTAACTTACAAAATTATAAATGTTTTATTTGCAGATTTGTGGTGGGAAGATTATGGTGCAAAAACACCAAATCTTCAAAAGCTAGCCATCCGCATTTTGTGTCCCAAACCACAAGGCTTCCGGATGCGAACGTAGCCTTTTTGGAGCATGTTCGAAGTTGTTCACACAAAGAAGCGCAACAGGTTGACAACACAACGCCTCAATGACCTTGTCTTCATGCAATACAATCTTCGTCTTCATGTGAGACAAGTGGAGGGGGCACAGAGTTATGATGCAATCGACTTGGCTGACATTGATCCATATGATGACCTCTTGATTCGATGATGCGGAGCCTATGTTTACTACGAGAGGAGATGAGCTTTGAGAGGAGATCGAAGAAGCAATACCATCAGGGACATTAGAAGTTGGTGATGATCCAGATGATATATTTGCAGATGACAATGTTGGTGTTGCAGAGGAGGAATATTTACCTTCCACTTCCACGAGGCAGCCTCCAGTGCAACAGACTTATTTTAGGCGTGCATAATGAAATAGAATATTATTGATATTTGATAGTGATACTTCAAAAGTCACATGTGACATGACTCTATGAGCATTTTTGTTTGCAAACTTTGTACTCTCTTTTTTGGTCAAAACTTAATCGAAAATATGCATATGGGCCTATGGCATTCTATAGAGTCACTTCTCGCATCATTTAACATTGTTTTTACATTTAATTTAAGTATATTTTATGAATTTAAATGTTTTTAAAAGTAGCGATAAAGTTGCCGATTTTTGCCGATTTTTTGCCGATTCCCGATTTTCGATTCAAAATTTGGCCTGCCGATTAATCCCGATTTACGATTTTTTGAACTATGATTTCTACAACAAAGAACAGCATATTAAGCAAAACATTTACCACAAGGGAACAAAAAAACTATCTAAAAATAAATATGCTCAACCATCACATGCGTGAATGAACACAAGCATAGAATGAGAAAAGTAGGAACGACTTCATTAATATTCACATGACTGTACATGGCTTCTAAGTATGTTTAGGTTCGATTTATGCATGGTACTCAATAGACTCTAGATATATCAATCAAACTCCTATAATACGAAAGGGAATAGTAGGTATGACAATTGGCCTTAATAATATATGTGTGTGTAAGCACTTACTAGAAAATAACTAACTCAACGATTGAACTAAGGAAACAAATATAAGGTATAAAAGCATAACATTCCATTATTTTATTTTTAATTGATAAGGCGAGTTGAAGGGACCCGTTCCCTATTTACAAAAGAAGGAGGCTTAACCTCGGATGTCACAAAAACAACTATAACCGGTCCCACTAGCATATAAACAAAAACCATAATTTATTCTATATACTTAACCCTAGGACCTGAAAGAGATATAACAAATTAAACATCATCCACCGATATATTGAGACCCCCCGCAGAATGTCCTTGATCCATCCCGAGCTCCATTTTGGAATCCACGTCGCCAGTGCCTTTTGAGCCAGCCCCGCCAAAGGTGTTTCAAGGCATCACCCGCAAAGCTCGAGCTCCACCCACCAAAGACGACACGGCTCCAAAGGCAAACCCAAAGCCCTCACATTTGGAAGTCGAATGCGGGCACACCCGGACTTCTTATCCCGCGCAAACAACCACCCAAGACTCGGCAAATTCCAACAAAATTTGAAAACACTTCTCCAAGTCCGCCATACCCGAATCATTACCACCCGGTGGACACAAATCCCCACCGACACCGGCAAGACACCAAATTAAAGTTAGCCACCTCTAAGGTTAGGTTTCCTGCAGAATGAGGGCACCAACGGTGGCAACTAGATTAACTACATCCGCCTTAGAGGGACGAAGAACCAGCGAATTTTCAACAAAGATGGAAGCAATTTCACTATTAATCCTCGCCACCCTTCAACATTCAAAAACCCAACCCCAAGACCAATTTAATAGCCTCCAGATCCTCAAAGCAAGAGATACGAAAGATTTTCTTCAACCTACAGTCGGAGACCTTGTTACGAAAAGCCATTTCCATGCATATCGCAATACAAAGCCAATAGGGAGCCCGAGGAGGATCCATATGATGCACCTGTAAACCCAAGGAAAAAGAGCCCCCCCCTCCCCGCCTTAAGTAGCAATGCCATCCTTCACACGCGGAGGAGAACTGTCGTTGAATCCATAATTGGGCGCCTCCTTCAAAACCATCATATCAAGGCCCTCCCATGCAAAGCCATTACTATCTATCTTCTCCCAAAGATTTTGTTCTATACCTTTATTAGCTAGCCAGTCGGCACACTGATTACCTTCCCTATACACGTGCATGATGCTCCAATTATTGAATTTGGAGAGTTGCATATAAAATTTTGAACCCCTAAGTCCAACTTCCATGAAAGGGCTCTTTTTTTATAATGGCATTAATGATTACCAAGGAATCACCCTCAATTTCTAGGTTCTCAATTTTAAGCGAGGCCGTTAAGAACAAACCCTTACTAAGCGCTTGAAGCTCAACGGAATTACAGGTACCCACTTTAAGCTTATAGGAAGCAGCTCCCACCAACTTACCCATAGAATTACGAATTAAGCACCCCGCTCCAGAAACACCGGGTTCCCCGGGCAGCCCCATCAAAATTTAGTTTTAAAAACCAAGGGGAGGGGGGGACCATTTAGCATTTTTCTAGCCAAGGAGGAAGGCAATGAAGGCACCATCTCTATGGGTTTGATGATCCGAGGCCAATTCCTTTCAAGCATCCTGTTGAGACGTAAAAGGACAAGATCACAACCAATTTGATGACACCACTTCCGAAATGGCACCTTCCAGCTTGCAGAGAACCACTTCCATAGAACTAAACTCCTCCCAAAAGAGTCACTTATTCCTTTCCCACCATATACTCCAAAGGAGAAACACAAGACTGCAAAGCCATATGGAGGACAAGGCCCCGAGTGGGAATACACCGGCTAGGCCAAGATAGCTGCAGGGAGGGAGAACGGTTGAACCCAAGGCGATTAAGCTTGGCACACAACCAATTCCAACACTCCACTGCAAAGGGGCAGTGTAATAACAAATGATCCCTATCTTCCTCTTCTTTTCACATAAAACACACCTAGAGGGGCCCTGAAAACCAAACTTTTTCTTCTTTCCTGAGTAAGAATTTTACCCTGGAAGGCCATCCAGCAAAAAGACCGGCCTTTGGGGGCAAGGAGGTTCCAAACATTCTTTCCAAATGTTAGCCTCTACCACAACATCCTCATGAAGTAAAAGATAACCCAGATGAGAGGAATACGACCCCAGGAAGCAGCAATCCAGACAATTTCATCATTCTTACAAGAGATCAATACTTGCCTTTCCTGCAAAGCAAACTTAAAATTCTTCATTACAGTATTCGAGAGTCCTAGATGATCAATCTCATTCCAGAGAAAAACTGAGGGGGGAGGATCAGCCAATTTCCCATAATTCGAGACAAATGGACCCCAATCTTCAAGTAGCCTCTCTTTAATTTCAGCAAATTCCGGAATGTCCCCCAAAGCAGGGAAGCCATTCCAAGGATCATCCCAAAAAGGGTTTTTCACCATTCCCCAATTTCTAGTCCACATTGAATAAGAATAAAGACCTGCAATCCAACATGAAATTCCATATATGAGAACCCTTGGGCGGGTTCACAATACGAAGAATAGATTTTGGAAGGGGGCTCCCAGGTATTTCTTTTCAAAAACTTGACTGAGAAGACTGTTGGGTTTTGAAATTAAATTCCACACCATCTTAGCACCTAGTGCCAAATTTTGTAGGCCCAAATTAAGAATCCCGCCCCACCAAGTGCCTTGGGTTTAGTTAGAGAATCCCATCTGATCAACGGGATTTTCTTTTCTCCCGAGAGACCTTGCCACAGAAACTTTCTCATCATCACCTTCAGCTTTTCCAACACACTTTTGGGAAATTTGAGAACGGAAAACAAATACATAGGAGAGGCATTGAGAACCGATTTGATAAGTTGCAATCTCCCAGCTAAGGAAAGCCATTTTCCTTTCCAAGAGTTTAATTTAGCATCCAACGAGGAGAGCAGATCTTTCCACAACGAGACCTTACCTGCACCTTTAAACAAGGGAATACCAAGATATTTGACCGGCAGGAAACCCTTTCTAAAATTGAAAATATTCAGAATACGAGCTTCAAGCTGAGGGGAGACATTGAAGAAGAAAATGCAAGATTTGAGAAGACTAACTTCTTGCCCTGCCGCTTTCGAGTAAACATCCAAAGTCCCATTTATCTCTTTAGCTTCCCGAATGTTGGCCCTACCAAACAAAAAAGTATCATCTGCGAATTGTTGGTGGGAGAGAGGAGGGACACCATCAGCAATTTTCAAACCCCTAAGATTACCCTCCACCATTTTCTTCTTCAAAGACCTGCCCAAAGATTCAGCAACCAGAATATAGAGAAAAGAGGATAGAGGGTCACCTTGCCAACTAACAAAAAAACCTTCAGCACTCTCGCTGATCAACACCGAGAAGGAAGGGCCAGAGACACACTGAAGGTCAATCACCCCCTTGGAGAAGCCAAACTTTCTAAGAGTTCTTATGAGAAATCTCTAGTTGATCTTATCATAGGCTTTACTAATATCAAGCTTCAAGAGCATACCAGGGGAATTCAAAGAAGAAAGGGAGTGAGTCAACTCATGAGACAAAATAACTCCTTCCAAGATTGATCTGCCCGGCATAAACCCGGTTTGTTCTTGGGAGATTAGAGGATCCAAAACAGCTTTCAAACGAAGGGCAATGGCCTTAGAAATAATTTTATAGGAGGTATTACAAAGAGAGACAGGCCTAAAGTCCGCAAAGGAGGAAGGTTGAGGTAGTTTCGGGAAGAGGCATATGAAAGTGCTATTCAACATTTTGAGCACCGAACGGGACCTCCTCGAATCTTCCACAGCTACCCACACATCATAACCCACAATCCCCAAAATTTCTGAAAAAAATCAGCAAGGAAGCCATCCGGACCGGAGCTTTATTCTTCTCCATGGAGAAGACAACTTTTTCAATTTCAGAGAAGGAGAAAGGCTTAACAGAGCTGCATTCTGGGACTCCGAGATAAGGGAAGGAATACACTCCAAAGGGAAGATTGAGCCTCATCAAAGGAGGCCACATCATCAGCAAGCAAGGCGGAGAAGAAATTGATACCTTCATTGATAATATCCTTCTGATCAACCAACAAATCCCCCTCGCCATTCTTAAATTCCAAGATAAAGCTCGAATTCCTTTTGGATTTAACAGAGGCATGGAAAAGTTTCGTGTTCCTATCCCCATCCTTGAGCCAAAGTTCCCTTGATTTCTGCTTCCAGTATATTTCCTCTCTAAGAAGCAGCTTCTCCTAGTTCTCTTAGAAGAGACTTCTCCAGAGCGTAATCTTCTTGATCCATCCCCTCATTGAACACTTTTAAATTAAGAGCCTTCAGCTCAGCTTCAACCCTCGATTTTTCCTATATAACAATAACACATGACAACAAAAACTCACTGTATAACAATACAATTTTAATGATGTTTATCCTTCAAGCTTACAGGAAAAATAATTTTTAGTTTGTCAAATGCGAAAAAAACAGCATGAACCAAGAGGCTAAAGTATGCCCAATGGCACCATTAGAACACCAATTACACTATAACATTAATCCCAAATTGAGATTTACTCATCAAATAACAAGTTCAACATTTAAATTACTCCCAACGATTGGAGTGTATAATCTCGATTGCGTCAACAAATCCTCATACAGAAATGCTAGGAATTTATCTTGTAAAAATTAGATTTAAACTTATATATAACATATTGTATATTGTACGTACGTATGTATGTATGTGTGTATGTGTGTATAAAATAAGTAATGCGCATATGGAAAGAAACATTTAGGTTTAGATAAGATAAGATAAGATAAATATATTAATGTCCAACAAATGACCACAAAGTAGGTCAATGGGACTGAAAAAGCCAGCCAGGGCAAATACAAAGCGGGGACCAAACGTTCCCAAGAAAGAGCAAAACAAAGAAGATACAGGGGGCTTGAGAAGGCAAGCAATGGAGAGAACAATCCCGACACCTAGCCAGGTGTGGGTTTACAAGCAAGAAGAAGAGAAGAAGGAAGGTCGGAGCGAAGAAGAGAAGAGAGTCCATCATGGGATGGTGGAACTAGCTCCCCTAACATTCGAGGCCGACTAGAAGAAATTCTGGATGGAGAGACAACCGGACGAGGAGGCAGCAGAGTGCAAGGGTCATCTACTAAGTTGTTTGGTCGTCATGTTATGTCTAGAAGATTTGATAGGTCTCATCTGCCGCCTAGAGCCAAGCCTGGTACTGACATGAAGATGATGGCTCGGTGAGCTATGAGTGTTATCCCTAGGATGGACCAATCTGGAATCAGAGGCGGAGCTAGTCGTCCATTGGCGCTTGGTGCCTCTCGCTGAAGGTAGCACCGTGAAGAAGGAAGTGATCAACTAAGTAGAATCTGGTCTGGAATGAAGCTGAAGAGTGTGCTCACGAAGCCTCATGGCCTCCTGAATGTATAAAGCAAGACATTTTTGATCCTCATATCTGAAGAAGTCCGAAAGATTTTGTGCCCCTCTAAAGAGACAAGTGAAACCTCCCTTGATCGCATAGTATATGGGGCATTTGAAAATAAAGTGCATCTCTATCTCGGGCTCCTGGAGATTACACAGATGGCAGATCCTGTCAGAGCGATCAAGGTGGTGGTTTGTCTCGCACCGGAGTCTATGGGAACCAACTCTGATCTGGCCGAGAGCAGAGCGCATGCGGCGGAGCGCATGCGGCCAAGTGATGATGGCAAGTATACTGTGGACGAATAATGAGGCCATCACTCATCTCCATGAAGTGTTCGGCGTAAAAGGCCATCTTGGGGCGAAGACCCCTTCGGGGTTTCGCCAAGTGGTAAGGATGAAACATCTATAGATATCCTCTCTAATGGCCTTGTTCAATACTGTCTAGTGGGAAGAAGCGGTGGTGTGGCACATCTAAGGAGTACTAAAAAGGAGGGAGACGATCCATCTGAATACCAACTATCCCCAAAAGGTCGGAAACCTCCGCAAACCAGCAGCGACCACAATAGGGACCATCAAGTGAGCAATAGCCTCTGAAGAGCAGTAGGCTAGGAACGGATACATGTCTCGCCCTTCCACCAAAACGGCGAAGCCTCTGATGCGGTGCAAGAAAGAGATCATATCAAATATAGCCTCCAATCTAAAAGGACGAGCACCAAACTCAGCCAGAATAATATGATGAGGGACGGTTTGCTTGCATCGGATAAACCAATGGAGGAGAAGAGTCTGGACTCTCTCGACCGAAGCCCAATCTTGACTCGAGTAAGGAAGGCCCCCAAGCAACAGATCCATAAAGGACAATGGGCTAATGAGAGATTCCATGAGGGACATTTTGGAGGAGACATCCTGGAAATGATGGCGAAAGCACTTGTCTCTCGAGGAGGGCTAAGGAACCATAACCCTTATTGACTCTAGGCAGAAGGGCCTGTCTCATACTGAACCGTGGGCCTGAGAATTAAACTCCCAAGTATGTATAAGCACTGGTGATCTCTATCTCCTCACCCCTGAAAGAAGTGGAGGTGAGAGGTCTTCAAACCATTGAAGATCATAACCTTGGTTTTAGCCAGGTTAACAATCAGTTGTCGGAGATCACAGAACAGAGCTAAGCATCTAGTTGTCTCTATAAGCCCTCCAGAGAGGAAGCTAAGAGGATTACATCATCCGCAAACAAAAGAATGTAAATCAAAACCTGGTGGAGAAGACACCCATCACTATCTTGTATGTGTTCACGAAGGAAGGACTCGAGATCGTCCATATATATATACCGAAAAGGGTCGGGGACAGAGGGCACCCCTGTTTAACCCCAATGGTACTCTTGATGAAATCTGATTCCCTGTGCGTCATACGGAGGCAGCCCAGAACTGTCTCGTAAAGTGCATGATGGCAGTGGCAAGGGTTTCCGAAATATCGATGTCCCTGAGCCGCTAAAAAAGTGCAACGCACGAACGGAATCAAATGCCTTCCGGAAGTCTACAATGCAACAATAAACTTTCGCCGAGTGGTGGCATGCCTCCTCGATGATAGCCCTGAGAGTGAATATATGATCAATAGTCTGGTGAGCAGGGTGAAACCCTGTTTGCCCCTAGCTCTAAGGCGTCTTCGTTCCAACTCCTCAAAAGCCGCATATGGAGGACAATAGCATAAAGTTTGGAGAAAGTGTGACCCACCATAATGGTCCTGTAGTTATTGGGATCTGAACTAGGGCCCGACTTGTGGATCGGGTAAATGGTATGATGGGCCATCAGTGTGGAAAACCCGAGCACACAACATGATTAAAGAGGTCAGCCAAATAGCTGCCAAGAACCCCCACCCCATACTTGAAAAATTCTGCTTGAAACCCCTCTTCATCTGTTGATCTGCTGCTATTCATCATTTTGATGGCCTCTTTGATTTTCCTGGAGGTAAATAGGTGACAAGAGGAAGGGGGCTTATCAACTTGAATATGAGGTTGGCCAGGGATATCATAAAGATTGGAAGTGTGGGAGAGCATGGCTCTAGGGCTAAGATCAGCGTGAAGAGGAGAAGTGTGAGGGAAAATGTTGTGCCAAAAAAGTTTAGGCGAGTATTGGAGGGAAGCACAAAGAGCTCGTCTGCATTGGGCGATATAAAGGCGTTTTTTGCGGCGAAGGAAACGTCGGTAAGAGGTTTTCAAGGTGGATAAGAGGGATGGGCAAGTAAAAGCATGTCGTAATTGGCGGTGGAGGGATTTGCACTCGTTGTCATACCACTTATTCATGGGGCAAGCCTTTTGGCGGTGGAAAGTGGAGGGGGAACGAGTAGAGCTAGGAAAAGAAAGACAACCTCCCAAATGGTGGAGGACAATCGGGAGTACTTGGCAACAACACTATCCATGGAAAAGAATAGGGACTCCGAAGGGAGAAGGGCCCGAAGGTGGGAGGAGAAGGTGTTGGAGTCCCCTCCGTCAAACCGGAAGGTGGTGTGAGGGGGCCAAGATAGGGATCGATGGGAGGGAGGGGGTGTCGAACCGGAGGGAAAGGGAAAGAAGAGCATGATCAAGCAAGGGGATGGATGAAATAGAAAAGTGGCTAAGAGAGGGATAAGGAGTTATGGCTCAAGAGGACATAATCGACAACACTCGCCCACCCACCATGAGGTCGGTAAGTGAAGAGATGTGAATCTCTGGAAAGCAAGCAATCCCGTTAAGGATCACTAAATCCTGTGATTCACCAAGTTGTAAGAGGTGTTTGCCATAGGCAATGAGGGGTCCCGAATCATTCTCCGAGGTCCTATGCAGACCAAGCAGACTCGGATCAAGTGCCTAAGTACAGAGCAAATATTCCCCGCGGTCATATAGAGGGACCTGAAGGGTTTTGGTGCAGGCATTGAAATCACCCAACATGAAGATATCACCAATTGTTGAGTATTGAGCAATGCTATCATGCAAGTCAATAAAAGGGTCACCATCAACCCCATTGTGGATGGCATACGGGGAGGAGGCCAAAGGAAAATAGCATACTACAATATAGATGTCCCTGGAACAATGAGCTACTCCCTGCAAACGGACCCAAAGAAACCTAGCGAACTCATCTCTAGCAACTAAGGAAATTCTCTCTCTGCAGGAATCTCTGTATAAAACGACAACACCACTCGACCCTCGACACCGCCAAAGCTCCTAGTCTCCTGCCGACATGCGGAGTACCACTGACATCCCGTGATACTAGGGAGAGGCCGCACAGGGATCTCATGAGTCTCTGTGATGAAGAGGATGCTAGCGGGTCTAAGAGCATCCTGAACAAGGCCTGGTGAGGACCAAAAGACCCGTTCCCATTCCAACACCTAATAGTCATGTTTGTGCTCTGTTGCCCCTTCCTCCAACCCCGTCATTTGGAAGTCCAGGGGGGCACCCCATCCAAGAGGGAAGGTGTCTCTAATAACAACTCGGAGATTTCGGATAACTGCCCATTTTCCCACCTTCCTTCTTGCCATAACTTGTTCTCTGGAGTGTTTGAGTTCAGCCGCTTGTGATTTGGTAAGATCCTCGTCCAGAAGATCTTGTTAGGAAGTGAGAAGAGCAGCTTTTTGGCTCGGAGAACCCTCATCATGTCTGTAGCTGACCGGAATCGAATGAAGAGGGTTGATTCGTACCCAAGCCAGGCACGGTCCAGATTGATATCGTGGATACCAAGGGTCTCTCTGATGAAAGAGTTCCCAACTATCAAGGGGTCCTGTGATGGTTGGGGTGGGGGAGCCCCTAACCTTAAGGTTCAGCTCACGATCCCGCCTGGTTCGTTCTTCTACCAGTTTAGCTTGGATTACCTCTTCAACAACAGCCAAAGGTGGGGAGGATTTGTCCTTGCCTCCAACCACCTGAGCCCAAGACTGAATGTGTGATTTGGTTTCTTGTTTGAGCGAGACTTGTTGTAATCTGATTTCCTCCTGATTATTTTTGAGGTTCAATATCTTGACTTGTATTTTATTGTTGTCATTGGGAGAGGTCTTATCGTCTACACTGTTGAGTATCTTTTCTTTCAACATTGCATTTTCAGCTTCAACCGTTGCCATACGGTTTGTAAGGATAAGAACCTCTGAGTGGAGGGCCTAGTTATCAGCTTCCATCTGTTGAACCCGGATAAGCAATCCCTGTAAGAAATCCGCATCATCTATGGGGCTCCCTCCACCAGAGTTGTGTTTGTCAGTTGTTATACAGAAGTTACTATTTGCCTCCCCCACCTGGAACTTTGTATTGGCACGTAGGTGTGTTGGGTAGACAACCTATAAGGGAGATATGGAGAGGGGGTTAGAGGAGTAATCGTCGAGAGGGCATCGTCAGGCACATAACCGGGGTCCAACACCAAGGCAACCCAAGTAAGTAAAGACAGCAGTGGCTTAACAGGGAGATACAAGCATAAATGGCACACGAACTGCCCGGAGGGAGCAGGGTGAATGGAAAATTGGTTCAATGGGAACCCCAACCACCAACTCGGAGCCTACCCTGACACTAAACGCAACACGATGCCAATCCCAAGCTCGACGTTGAAGCCCAAGCTCAACTTCACGACCTAACTCGACAGAAAATTTAAATTTGAATGGTCACAGATGCAGCAGAAATGGTCACAGGGGAAGCTAAATAGTCGCAAATGATTCGTGGTCGCAGGGGCAATAATGAAGGTCGCAGGGCTAAGGAAGAAGCTCGACACAGACGCAAAATAAAGAGTGAGCTCGAGATGGACTAGAGACGACAGTCGAGCTCAAAGTTTCGAGGGCACAAAACAAACCATTCACCAGCAAAATTTCAAGGGCAAGGTCACAATCACATGAGTCACAAGAGAGCCATGATCAGAGTCACAAGAGAGAGCTACATAAATTTGTAGACCAAACTGTGCAAGATCAAGGGATGATCACAGTCGCAGAATAGATAGCTTCTAGATTTGTTAATTTCCATTCACCGGCTAGAACTTGAACTGGAACCTCCCATTGTGAATATTGGGAGCTCTACTACTGAGCTACCAACCCTTTTGTTACCTGGGCTTTTTAATAGCCTCCTTGTTACGGTTCAAGTGTGGCTCAATTTCTCCAACACCCACCTTAAGCCACACTTTAGTGCACAAAGCTCCTAATCTGGCTTTGATACATGGTTTATTTCCATGGACCAAATAGGAGCTCTACCACTAAGCTACCTACCTTTATGATTGAGGCTTTTTGGAAAACTCCTTGCTACTGATTGTGTGGCTCATTTTCTGCAATACCCCCTCTTAAGCCACACTTAAGAGCTCAAGGATCCTAATCTAGCTCTAATACCATGTTAATTTCCATAGACTCGAACCTAGGGCCTCTCATTGAGTATGTTGGATGCTCTACCACTAAGCTATCAACCCTTTTGTAAGACCGAGGCTTTTTGTAGGCTCCTTGTCAAATTTCGAGTGTGGCTCATTTTCTGCAACAATATTTTAGTTGACTACAAAATACAGTTCACATATTCATGAATATAATAGTTATTGTAAAAGATACATATGCATACATTGTTTTTAAGTTGATTTTTATAATATAATATTATAACAATGAATCTTATGTATTTTGCACACACAAAATCAAATTCATAAACTATAATGTAAATTTAGAAATATGGTGAAAATAAATACTAACTTAATTATGTTATATTACCTAAAAGTTCTAAACTTTGTTACAATCCAACATACTAAAAAGATAAACAAAACAGATAAAATAAAGAGAAATGAAACTCCTGCATAAGAAAATTACCAAGAAGTTAAACAATTTTTTCTTGAATGTACCTAGGGAAGTACAAGAAACAATTTGCAGAATTATGGACTTCAAAATTTATGAGTTATAGACCTAGGAATGCTCTTTATGGAGGGAAGGATGAAGGTGGCGTGATGGAAGGCAATGATAGACAGAATTCAGGAAAAATTGTTGACAAGGAAAGCAAAATGGCTTACCTTCACAGGTAAAAATCAATGAATTAAATTTTCTCACAAGTAGTTCAATGATACATGATGTCCTTATTCCAAAGACATGAAAATAATTAAGAAATCACAAGATTAAAAAAATGATTCATGAGCTGCCACAAGATTTTAAAAAATGATTTATGAGCTGTTGTGCAAACATGCAGTGCCTTCCTTGAACCTTTGACCTCCTTGTCTTTGCAATGTCTCGCACCACACACATGAACTCGTAGTACCTTTGCGCATAGGTGTAGCATCTTGCATAGTACCACACAACTCTATGGCACCTCACATCACTTTGCAAGTACAAAAAAACATCCTGAACTCAAATGCCATGCACACATCCTCAAGGTATTCTTGCACACAACAATCTACCTTGCAATATATCTCACATCAATCGTGCAACACCTCGCAGTGCGCAAGACCTCCAAAACTCAACGTCCACATGTCAGCTCTTTGTTTCTATGAGGCACACCAAATGGTATTCTCCACGTGTGTGTCATGTCAAAGCACCTATTTGCATATCGTGCCCTAAAAGTTCAATTGCCACACCTTCAAGAAGCTCATCAGTCACTCAACTAGAAGATGAACCACTATAACCGAACTTTGAGATCCTCATCTTTTGGCATCATGCACCACACACAAGGACTTGCAACACCTTTGCAATGCCACACAACTCTATGGTACCTAGCATCACTTCTCGGTTGCAAAGAACATTCTAAACTTGGGTGCTTTACACACAATCTCGAGGCATCCTTACGAACAACACTACATCACAACATATTGTGCATCGATCTCATGATACCTAGCCGTTCATAAGACCTCCAAAACTCAAATCCATATGTCAACAACCTCCATCCGAGCAACACATCAAAGGACACTCTCCACATGTGTGCCATATCTCGAGCACCTATCAGCATACTACATGCTAAAAGTTCAACCACCACACTTGTAAGAAGGTCAACCATCACTCAATCAAAAGATGAACCATTGTAACTAATCTCTTTGTAACTGTTGTATGTTGTAACCACCTTCTTGCAAAGATGTGTATATAAATACGTTAACCGATTAACCCAAAGGGCGACAAAACGAGCATAGAGCAGATAATAGTGAATATTGCCATGCCCCGAGAATATAGTATCTCTCATATATGCATATGTATCTCATTCTGTGTTACCAGGAAATGCCTTGGACCCTCCCGTTTCAGGTCTGAAACATTTCCGAAACAGAAACGTGGTGCGAAACGCTGGGGAAACGCCATTCAAATTTTCATTGTGCCCTTCGAATCTTTCTAAGAGCGGTCGAGGTTTGTGGAAGTGAATTTGCAGAGCTCCGTGCCCTCATTTCCGGCAGAGCCGTGAAATTTTGCGAGGCACATTTGGTGAGTCGAGTGTCGAGGCATATAGGTTTAGTTCTATTTGTTTATAAACTTTCTATTTATTTATTTCTATTTCGTATTAGTATTAAAATTTATAAACTTTCTATTTGTTTATATTATTTAAATGTCATGTAATTTAAGTCTTAGTTTAGGAGTTCTATGTATATTAAAAAAGCTATAATGTTATTTAAAAAGTAAATATTTTGAGTGTTTTATCAATTATTTCTTATGGTCTACAATTATAAAAAATGAGTATATATATATATATATATATATACGGACGTTTCCCGTAACGTTTCATATCCAAGGTTTTTTTAAATTGTCGTTTCCGCATTTCGTACTTGTTTCCATTTCCATTTTCATTTCTGGCAACATAGATCTCATTCCAACCTAAGCAAATCAATTAAGAAGTGATTCCCTCTTTTGGTCATGGGAATCCCCATTCTCATCCTTATTGAACATTGTACATCATTGTACTCTACCCTATACTTTCTATTGAATAAAAGTTGAACTTTTCTAAAATACTTATACATTCGACTATGTGTGTCGGTTTACCGTTGCATTAATTTTTCTTTGCACATTCTATAACCCATAAATCTTGCGAACAAAATTTGTTGGTTGTCCTCTTTAATAGCATCTTGGGCCCCATAGTGGGGATCAAAAAGGCTTGTGAAATAGAAAAAGGTGAAAAAGGAAAAACTCCCTAGTAGCTCAAAAAAGGATATGCTAACCAAAATGGAATGGGGGTTTGGGTTTGAGGACCATGAAGGCCTTGATTTAGCTTTGAAAGAAAAGAGTATATGGAGGCTGTATAAAATAAAGGACAATCTTTGAAGTAGGGTGGTTAGAGGGAAGTATTTGGACAGCCAAGAAGCTGAAACAGTATTCACTTTAGATTCTCTTCCATATGGTTCCCAGATATGGAACTTTTTGAGAATGTTTATCCCATTAATTAAAGCGAACTTGAGATGGAATGTAAGGAAGGGCAACAAAGATTTGTTTTGGGATGACACCTCCACTCCTTTGACTCAAAATGAGGAGCATGTTGATCAAAAGTTTAGTGCAAAAAGACCTGTGATGAAAGACCATCCGGGTTCACACGTAATCTTGCATCAACCAGAAATTATGGTTAGAGGAATAACCTGAGTTCAGCCATGTGTAAATTGTTTGGGCATCAAAGTGTTCCTGCATAGTCTGTGCACGCATATACTATGTTGTTATTTTGGGCATGTTTGTTATGTGTTTGTATAAGTGTTATACTTAGGGTGCCTCAGGAAGATTTGAGGTATTGTTTTGAATCCAGACAACCCTTTTTGAGATGGTGCAACCATTTGGTATTATGGCACAGAACTAGAAACCTTCAAAAGTGTCCAGCGATAATGGAAGCATTTCTAGAAGCATTGTTAAGGCCCTTAGCCTATAGCATATATTGATGTGTGGGCCAACCTATGGCACACTTAACATTTATATTTACTTTCATTAGTTAGCCATTACTTTAGGCCAGCCTGGATGAAATAGTGTGACCCTACGTAATCATACTTATACATATGGATGGGGAAATCTCTCCCATATGTATCATTTTGTAAATTATTGGCTTACTGTCGTACTGTGGAGGCTGCCCCCTTGAAGTGGCCTTACTGTATATCCAATATTTTGCTATTTTTCATTTATATTGAAGTAATTTGAATACAAGTGGTATCAAAGCTTTGATTTGGGTAGCAGTGTGAGTAAAATACTAGTGTTTTAAAATTTTGCCTATATCTTGAACCAAAGAGCGGATTATTCTACAATTTTTTGTAAAGAACTTCAGAAATTATTTCATAAAACTACCATCCAAATTTCAGCTCTTTCTGATTTGTTTTACAAGGGTTATTTTTGTTTGTGTTTTTCATAAATTTTCTTTAGAGCCTGCAAATTTCAGAATTTTTAAGATGTTTTTTACATTTTTGGAAAGCACATAAAATAAGAGTTGGGGTCAGTTCTTTGTGTTTTTATTTGTACAGCCAACATTAGCCCAAGACTGTCGGGTCAAAGTTTGGTCAATGGTGAATATGTTATCAATCACAATTAAGTTGTTGCAGGGCTAAAGGCAGGGGCAAAGATCCTGTCACCCCAAGACAAACTCCTCACAAAGAGGATATGGATTCAAACGTAGGACTCGCTAAATTTGTGGCCCAAGGGTTTTCTTCAACAGATCATCAAGTCAGTCAGCTTGAGTAAGATTTGCGCAACATACAATCAGAAATTTTGATAAAAGATGCTTTGGATGTGGTCAACATCAAAATTAGCAATAGCTTGAGCACAATGAAAACAAAACTCATGGCAACCTTGGCTAGTCTGCAACCACATCCACATTTCAACAGTTCTCAACCTAGTCATCCAGGGTCTCCAAGCAACTCTAACTCAAATCCGACGCAGCCTCAACATTTGCCTTGCTCCAATAAGGCGGATCAAAACATGCTACCCAAAGTGGAGATACACAGTTTTGATGGGAAGCACCATGTCACATGGATCACTCAAATGGAGAATTTCTTTGATTTACATCAAACCCCTTGTGCACAAAAGATGGCCATGGCATCTTTGCGTTTAGAACCATAGCAGATCAATTGGGATAGAGGGTTGAGTACTACATCATCGCATGTGGCAAGCTCTCATCCAATACAAACGATTCTAAAAAATGGATCAGTGGGGCATGTATCACAACTATTCTTAAAGAATGAAAACTGGTCAAATGCACAAATACCATCAAACCTTCAATAACCAGTGGAAAAGTATTCAATTATTCTTGAGAATATGCCAATATAACAACCACCTGAATGAGACGTCTTCTAAAATGTCTCCATCTACAGCCCTTTATGATTATCAACTTCCATCTATTACCTCTTCCCAAAAGGAACAACCAGATCTTTGCAAAATCAAGGAAAAAACTAAGGATCAGCAGCATTGGCTTCCTTCAACCAAAGGTCCAAAATACAACCAGTATTTCAGGTGCCTAATTTTAGCCAGAGTATTTCTGTCCAAGCAGAGGCACTAGAAGGAAGAATCCTCATGGAACCAGAGGAAGTTGACTCACCTCAAGAGGATACAAATGAAGTTGATCACCAAGGATCTTATCCAGGGCAGAACCTGCTGCAAAAGGATGTGACATGGAAGGATGTAGCTATCATATAACATAATAGAAAAATGCTCAACATTGCGGGCATCACCTGTTTTAAAGGCAGCATGCTATGGCCCTTAGCCTATAGCATATATTGAGATATGTGTGGATCGACCTATACTACTTAATGTTTATATCTGCATTCATTAGTTTGTTATTACTTTAGGACGACCTAATTAGGATGAGGGGGTGTGACCCTACGTAATCATACTTATATACATGTATGAGTAAATCTCTCCCATACATATCATATTGTCAATTATTATCTTATTTTAAGATTTTGGAGGTTACCCCTCAAAGTGATTTTATTATATATCCAGTATTCTGCTATTTTCCATTTATATTGAAGTAATTCCATTACAAGCTCGCGTTATGAGGGAAGGATCATTTTGATAGCGAAGAATTATTGAAGCGGATGTTCTCACATTGTGATGTGCGAGTTCTTGATGTTGCGAAGGGCAGGGTCATTTTAGTATTTGCACAGCCGAGAAGCTGCAACACTTTTCACTTTAGAGCCTCTTACATATGGTTCCCAAATACAAAACTTTTTGAGAGGGTTTATCCCCTTAATTAAAGAGAACTTGAGATGGAATGTAAGGGAGCGTAACAAGGCTTTGTTTTGGGACAATTACTAGGCAGAGTCAACTTCTTTAGCTCAAAATGAGAAGCAGATTGATCTAAAGTTTTGTGCAGAAAGGACCTGTGACCATCTCGGTTCACACATAATCTTGCATCAACCTAAAAATAAGATGAATAGAGGAATAACCTAAGTTCAGTTATGTGTAGCTTGTTTGGGCACCAAAGTGTTTTTGCATAGTTTGAGCAAGCATATGCTTTGTTGTTCTTTTGGGCATGTTTGTTATGTGTTTTCTAAGTGTTGTGATTGCACATATTTGTATGTGGGACATTTTTAGAGTAACTAAGGAAGACCTGTGGTATTGTTTTGAATCCAAATAACCCTTTTCAAGATGGCATGAAACCAGAAACCTTCAAACATGTGTGGCACTATAGAGAAGCTTTCCACAAGCTTGTTGTTAAGCACAAGATTATATTTGGAGGAAGGTGGTGAATCAGTATAATATATTCTTTTTATTTTCAACCACTTAATCTTAGATTCACAATTTAGATATTCAAGGCAATCAAAGAACACCACAAAGTAATGCAAGAAGACACCAAATTTACGTGGAAACCCTTTTGGGAAAAACCACGGAGAAAATCTTTCTTAATATATTTCTCAAATGTTTGTAGGCACCAACCTACTGGAGACACCAATCCCCAAATTACAATTTTGTAGGCACCAACCTACTGGAGCACCAACCCCTTTCGCCAAGCACCAACTCAGCAAGAGACACCAATCTCTTCGAATATGAAGGCACCAACCTCCTTATGAAACTTCCTTACCACCTTTGAACTGTTGTTGTCTCAACGAATGATGGAAACTCTTCTTTTCAACTTTAGATCTGCTGCTCTAAAAATCTGCTCTTATGCTTCTTCTCTCTTCTTCTCTTTCCCTTAAGATATTCAACTTGAATGCTTGAAAATAAATCTCAAATGATCTTCCTTATATAGCCATTTGTACCCTTTCAAAAAGGCATCTTTTCTTCCAACTGACACACCCTTTCATTTAATTTAATTAACCATCTTTTATTTTAACAATGCAAATACATATGTCGGCCATAACTATATTAAATGCTTCTCATTAATTAAATAACTATACAAACAATTAATGTTGCCTCCTCAAATGCTAGCGCCAAGGGCAAATCGTGGCTCCAAAGGCAAATCGCAGGTCCTTGGGAGTTGCGTCATTTCTGATCATGACTATTGTTTTTTCTTTGTTGATTGTTGATTGTTTGTCTTCCGTTCATACATTATTTCCCTTCAATAGAATGTTGCCTAATGTTGATTATAAACAACTGATTTGTCCTTCATGAATGCTGATCATTTTCTGCAACATATTGCTGATTATATCCTTCAATAAACATTGATATCTTCCTTCTATTGATTGTTGTTCACATCTCGATCATATCGCTGACTTTCTTATGCAAAAACGATCATTTTCATATACTTAAACTTCTCTTATCGTGGCTCTAAACACTGCTGGTTATTTCTGTTACTTTTTGACATTTCCGTTACTTTTTGACAAACTTTTGTTCATAAGTCCAGCCACTCCTTTGACATCAATGACAATATTTCCAACACTTGCATTACGAGGGAAGGTTTGTCTTGATACTATGAGCCTACATATGAAACCTTGAAGTCAATGAATTTCAATGAAGAATGCTTGAAATAGCAATGTTCGTGCATTGCACGCACAAGGTTCTTTGATGGCATGAAGGGTGAGATCATTGAAGTAATGATAATCGTATCTAGATCAAAAGTGAAGGCTAGCATAGGTTAACCAACTTTCAACTTATGTTCGTCGAGTTGACTTGCATTAGATTGAGTTTAGCTATGTATGGGTCCTTTGGGCCTTATCTTCCATTTAATGTTTGTAATGCATTTAATTGCTTTTGGGTAGGATGTCTCGAGGATTACATTGTAAGTAGTTGATTGTGTCTTTATAAACACGTCACTACATTTGTAGAAAGGAGTACAATCCAAGAGCTTTAGAGAGGATTTAGTTCAATTAGTGGAATTTGGTTCTAGATCAGAAATCTTGCAGCGTAACAACCTATATGCAATTGGAGGGAATAATGCAATAAGATCTGTGCGCAGGTTTGGGAAAGGTCCAAGAAGGATTGAATCGTAGAGGTCAAGTTGTTGTGTTGAGTGTTTGCTTTCGAGCATTGTGTGTCAAATGAATGAATTGTTGGCAATTAGTCTGAGTGTGTAAACTATTGTTGTTGAATGAATACATTGTTGTTGTTGATATTCTCTTGGGTGATTCTGTATGTTGCACGGTCCAAGGTATCCTTTCATTAGAACCCCTAACTGTGGTTGCATCAATTGGTATTAGAGCTACGCATAACTCTGGGAATTTAAATTCTCATCTTTGTAAGGTGGGCAAAGAACAATTGAAGCAAAATGAATACATGATCTATGTAGGCTTGCAAAGAGGTACACGATGGTAGATCAAAAATTGTGAAAACAAGATGCTGCCTACAAGAGAAGGGTAAGGGGGAGCATTGGTTAACAATATTGACACAAGATTATATAATATTATAGACTTGTTGCAGACAATGCAGATCAAACAGATTGTTGCGGAAGAAGACTACAGAAGAGGATTTATCACAAGAGATGATGAAAGAGATGTAGAAGAAATGCCTGAAGCAATTTAAGGCAGAATTGAAGTAGTTTCAGCACAAAATAACCTGGATGAGGGAGAAGAGAGATTATTGAAAGCTGTGTCGAAAATTAGCCGACATGAGCAAAAAGAAGTTCCTCATTTTTCGGGGACATTGAATGCCAAAGAGCTTATTGATTGGCTCATAGAGGTGGAAGAATACTTCATTTGATAAAGTTGCACAAGAGTGCAAAGTGAAGATCAATCAAACCAAGCTGAGAGGCCACGTTGCGTAATAATGGAGAGAAGTTCAGTTGGAGTGCAACAGAAAGGGTAAAGATAAGATTACTCAATGGGGGTGATTGCTTGCAAAACTAGGGGAAAGTTTTTATTTGGTGATTACTAGTTAAATTGGCTGAAAACGTTGCAAAACTTGCCACAAAATGATTTAAGTGTGAAGGAATACACCAAAGAGTTCTACAAGATCACAATGTGTGTTGGTCATAACGAAATGGATCAAGAGAAGATAGCACAGTACATCAATGTGGACTGTGATGGGTTATCCAAGAGGAGATCAGTATTGTGAAGGTGCAGATAGTAGAAGAAATGTATCAATATGCTCGAAAAGCAAAATAAAAGCTGGTGCGCAAAAGAAGTACGGTGAAGAACAAAAACAAGCTCAAAAATGATAGAGAACTAGCAACACAGGAGCATGAGGGTGAAGCAAGCACAAGTGATGCACAACAGCAACAAAATTTAAAAAAAAAAGCAATTCTGCAAGAGGTATAGAAGTCATGGCACACAATTCAGCAATACCTAATTTCAATGGGGACAGGTTGGACATCGAGCTTTCAAGTGTCCTCATGCACACTAGGATAATGGAAAGAAGGATGCTAGTGCACATGTTCCACAAGCTAAGAAGGAAGGAAAAGCACCAAAGCATTACATCAATGAACCTGAAGAAGGAGAAGCATTACTCACAATGAGAACAATCTCGCGATTTGCGGAAATAAGAGAAGATTTGTGGCAGAAGAGGCGACATACCTTCAAACCCAGATGTCAAACCAAAGGGAAAAGTTGCATTATAGCAATGGACAGCAAAAGCACAAACAATTTTGTCTCTGCAAAAAATGGTATGGATGTTGGGATTGAGACAAAGACCACATCCAAGTCCTTATAGAGTGACATGGTTGGTGGAAGGACTAGTAGGTATTGTGCAGGAACAATGCAAGGTAGAAATGAAGATTGGTTGTTCACGGACAAACCCCTATGTGATGCCTTACCTATGGATGCATGTCATGACTTGTTGGGAAGACCATGGCAATTTGACTAGGCAATGTATGATGGAAGAGCCAATACATTGCAAGTACGGAAGGATGGATAGAATTTGATTCTAAGATGTTGAAGGAAGAAGGCAAAGTAGCACACCAAGATAATTAGGTTTGGTGCAAAAGAAAGCATACCATGTGGAATATAATAGACAAAGCATTGCGATAGTGCGGTGAAAAATTGAATGAATAAGAGAAATTGAGGCATGTGCAAAAATGAGATGGAGCATAGAGCAAAGGAAAGAAAGAGTAAAGAATGTGTGACATCACCAAGAGAATGCACAAACTCGAGATATCTCAAAGAGTGAATAGTGCACAAAGACATTGCAAAGGGAAGGTGTGGTAGAAGAAAGAAATGCCCCAAACAAACAAAGGAGTTCAGCCTAGAGAGAGCCAAGGCAAGGGTGCAGAGAAACAAAATTGGCATTGGCGGAGAGGGTTAGTTTCATACGTAATTGATTCCGACAGTTGGAAGGTAGGGAGTACCGTTGGTCCACAGGTATGAAAAGACCTCACCAAAAGGTTGAAAGAGTGGTTGGTTCTACCACTCGGCCCACATGTTGAGCACTAACCTCACACTTTCTTCTTACCCAAGGTGTATGTTGCAGAAGCATCTGAGTTCACACACAATCTTGAATCAAGGAAAAAACAAAAAGATAGAGTTAAAGAATAAACTGAGTTCTGCCATGTGTAGTTTGCTTGGGCATCAAAATGTTTTTGCATAATTTGTGCACGCATATACAATGTTGTTGTTTTGGGCTTGTCTATTATGTATTTATGTAAGTGTTGTAATTGCACAGATTTGTGTGTGCGGCACTGTAAGAGTGCCTCGAGAAGATCCGTGGTATTGCTTTGAACCCAAACAACCCTTTTTCAGATGGTGCAACCATTTGGAATTACAGCACGAAACTAGAAACCTTCAAATGTGTGCACCATTACAGGAAGTATTTCCATAAGCTCAAATTAAGAGGGAAGAATCATCTTGATACTGCGAGCCTACATGTGAGACCATTTAGTCATTGGCCTTACGCCCAAAGAATTCCTAAAAGAGGGATGTCTTTATGTTGTGACAGGCAAGGTTCTTTGATGTCACAAAGGGCGAGGTCATTGAAGCAGTTGTACGTGATCATAAATGAGGCCAACGAAGGTTAAGAACTTTCAAATTATGCTCGGGCTGACTTGCATTGCATCATGTTTAGCTATGTGTGGATCCTTTGGGACGTATCTTCCATTTAATTAAAGTAAATGCATATAATTGCTTATGGGTACGATGTCTCGAAGATTATATTGTAATTAGTTGATTGTTTATATATAAATGCATCACTACATTTGTAGAAAGGAGTTCAATCCAAGGGCTTTATAAAGGATTCAGTTCAATACAACTCCATTGGTGGAATTTGGTTCTAATTCAGAAATCCTGTAGAGTAACAACCTATATTCAATTGCAAGAAGTACATCAATAAGATTTGTACGCAGATATAGGAAAGGTCTAAGGGGGATTGAATCTTAAGAGGCAACGTTGCGTGTTGGATGTTTTCTTTCTAGCATTGTGTGTTGAATGACTGAACCGTTCATGATCAGTTTAAGTGTGTTAACCTGTCAAAGTTGAAAATATATATTGTTGTTGGCAATTGTTGTTGTTGACATTTTGTAGTGTGATTTTGTTAACGGTGCATGGTCCAAGGTATCCCTTCATTAGGACCCCTAGTTGTTGGTTGTATCAACCTAGGGTGACAAAATTAAACATTACCTCATATAATTAGAAGGAAGAAGAAAATGAAAGCATTTGATAAGGCCTTAACATTTTTATAGAGATAAAATTGCATTTTCGGAAAATATTTTGAAAGATAACACCCCTTCAAATGTGAGAAGAAGTGATCAGGTTAAATGGAACAAGGCCAAATCTAGGGGCATTTCAGTTAAAGAGGCATATGAAGATTTCTTACAAAATTTAAAGGGAAAGGACAGTGATTTCTAGCAATGAATATATGGCTCAAGCATAGACTTCCAAAGGAAAATTCTTTTTGTGGTTAGTAACTTTAGGTGAGGCACTAACATATGATGTTCCCACCTATAGAGAATTACATTGCCCTTCAAGATGCCCTTTATGCAAGCCCAACTCGGATGTTGGAGATTCTATTTTTACATTCTAAAATGGCATGGGACATTTGAGAAAGATCCTTCAATAGACTAGAAGAAGGATGTGTTACTCTAGAATCAGTAAGAAAGTGGAGATTGACATGGCCAACGAGGCTTCTTAAAGGAATTTTTAAGGTTGTCTGGGAAATAAGTCCAGCCATCATAGTTTGGAATCTATAGCTAGAAAGGAACTCCACAATTTTTAGGGGGAAAGAAAATCTAGTGGGGATGAAATAGGGGAAGATTTTCAATATTTGAACTGGTCAATACTTAGAAGCCCATATCCAATGAGCCATTTAGAGATGTTGAGGAAACCTATAGGAAGATAGAAGCTAACTATGACACTTGATAATGGGTTTAATAGGAATAGACTTTAAAATCCTAAGGATGTGAGAGAGAAACCATCGAGATTGGGTTAAGCTCAATTTTGATGTAACTGCAAAAGGAAATTCAAGATTACTAGGGGTGATGCAAGACAGAGTCAGTAGGTCCAATGAAGGACAGCCTTGTCCCTGCAGCCTAACTCAACACTCCAATGTACACTCTTAAACACTCGCATTCTCATTTGAAAAACAAAAATCAGTTTAATTGCATTCATAGCTGAATCCAAGATATTTCATACACATGTTTGCTTTATTGAAAGACAACAAAGATGAAGATGAATCATAGTACAACAGTCCCTTTAGATAGACTTGAAAAAAATCTCTTAGTTCTTTGATCTTCTCCTTCTCCTCTACTCACTTTACCAAGAGAATCTACTAAAATAACTGCAAAACCTTGCCAAAAAAAAACCTTTACCATCTGAAGAACCCTCTTTTTGTGCCTTCGGAGATGTCCCTTTGAAGACTAAAGACTCTTGAAATGTCCAAGATGAAAAAACAAATCATTCTTGACCATTACCACCTTTTTACAACTAATGTGGGCAAAACCGCCATTTAATGTAGAGCGACAGATACAAAACCACCCCAAAGATTGCAAAACCATTGTTTTGTGCGAACAATGCTTGCAAAACCGCCCTAACAATTTCGCCATTGTGCAAAGTCCCTCAACTTCCAAAGGTCGTGACTTTTGCATATGAACTCAAAGTCCAACTCCATTATTTTGGAAGTGCGTAACTTTCAAGGAGAATCCAAATATGCAAAATAACATTCTACTCTGTAGGTAATCCCCATAATATTTTTACCTCTGCACCATGACCTATCATACTTAGGTGATCGACTCAACCAATTGAATTTGATAATATACATGACCCCACTCCATGACAAAACATTGAAACACGTTACTTTTGCTTGATGCAAGATTGTCAATACCCCTAGGATGCTCTTGCATTATACACCCAAAGAAAATTGTGAGTGGTAGATCCACTCTTTTAGCCAAATGCCATGGCCATGTTGCTTTCCATCTAAACAAGTTCATTTTCTTCTCCTTCCTCGTTTCCCAACCACTTGGACCATAGACTATCATCCTCCTCCAATCATTTCTCTACTTTCCTTTCCATCCTTTTGTGGGGTTTTTTTCCCATTTCCATTCAATTTTAAGTTCCAATTGACTACTTCATTACTTTTAAAGTCTTGATTCACCAAGACTTCATTCTTTCCTTGGGTTACAAATGGATTATGTTGATTTGCCATAGCCCTCATTATTGCTGCTAAAATAACCTATGTTTCTTGTTTAATTTATGTTATAATGGTCACATTGAACATTTCCTCAACCTTTGATGTAATAGCATCATCTCACCCACTTCAATCTTCATGACTGCTCCAAACAATTCATCTACCTCGCTTTGAGTGACCTCTATTGCGAAGAGTTTCCCTTCTCTTCCCCATTTCACTTTCTTCTTCAACGAGAAGCAAAGCTTGCTCTCATTCCCTTGATTTGCAATAGATCTTCAAAGGTCGCTTCCATCTTAGTTGCTCCTTTGGACTTCTAATCATGTGTCTTTAAAGATGCCAGAAACATACCTTTATCTCCCTTGTGTCTCTTAATGTTAAACATACCTCCAAGATACACGGAAATTGATATTTCCTTTCCTCTTTTGCTAAGGCTGCCTCAAACTCCAAGATCCACTCTTTTAGCCAAATGCCATGGCCAGGCTGCCTTTCACCTAAACTGGTTCCTTTTGTCCTCCCTCCTTTTCCAACCACTTGTTGGACCATAGACTATAATCCTCCTCCAATCATCTCTCTTCTTTCTTTTCCATCCTCTTGTGGGCTTTTTCCCATCTCTATCCAGTTTTAATTTCCAATTGACTACTTCATTACTTTTAAAGTCTTGATTCACCAAGACTTCATTCTTTCCTTGAGTTATAAATGGGTTATGTTGATTCGCCATAGCCCTCATTACTGCTGCTAAAATAACCTATGTTTCTTGCTTAATTTTTGTTATAATGGCTGGATTGAATGTTTCCTCAACCTTTGATGTAATAGCATCATCTTACCCCACTTCAATCTTCATGAATGCTCCAAACAACTCATCTATCTCACTTTGAGTGACCTCTATTGTGTAGAGTTTCCCTTCCTCTTTCCCCATTTCACTTTCTTTTTTAACGAAGAAGCAAACCTCGCTCTCATTCCCTTGATTTGCAATAGATCTTCAAAGGTTGCTTCCATCTCAGCCGCTCCTTTGGACTTCTCATCATGTGTCTCTAAAGATGTCAGAAACATATCTTCTATCTCACTTGCCTCTTCAATATCAAACATAGCTCCGAGATACTCGGAAATTAACTATTTTCTTTCCTCTTTTGCTAAGGTTGCCTTCTTTGCATTTTGCAAAGCCTAATGACTCTTGTGCTTCATGACTACAGTCTCTTCCTTCAAGGGAAGTAGTCTCCACCTTTCCCCATTCTTCTCAACCAAAACTACATTTTCTTCAACATATAGCAAGCTTTGTTATCAAACTGCCATGGCCTTCCTAACAAGATATTAGGATGCATCCATTGGTAACACGCTGTCATAAGCATTATTTTGATATGAACCTATATTCACATTAATCTCAAAGTATGATTTCATGCCCCTCTTTTAACCAAGACACACTATATGGCTTTGAATGTGGTGTACACTTCAAATTTAGCTTATCTAGGACTTCCGTGCATACTGGATTATCAATACTTCCACTGTCAACTATAACATTTCAGTGCTTCCACCATTTACTATAACATTGCACCACTTACCTCTTGTCTTGCACTTGGTTCTGAAGATGTGCCTTCTTTGACATGGCTCTTCTTGCTCTTTTATTGTCTTCATGCTCTTTCCTTTCAATAATAGTTTCACTCTAGGCTTCTTGGCTGTACTTGAACATTCGAAGTAGCTGGGTCATGCTCTTCCAACTCATTCATTGTTGACTGGTACCATGACTGCCCTATTGTTAATTGACTTGCACCTCTTTGAATTGTTTCGGCCCACCCATACACACCACTCAAAGCAATCTCCGTGAAATGTCCAATTATCTCCACATTCCTATCTTTTGTTATTCTTAGTTGTTTTCTAATCACCTTTTCTTCAGCTTTCAAGGGAAACTCATATCCCTCTTCAACTGTATGCAACCTCGCCATGCTTAGCTCGACTTGAATGCTCGGTTTGAAGTCATTTATATACCTAGCTACCTTTTCTTGATTTAACTCGCTATGAGAAGACTTTATGGTTAGCTTCTAGAAGTCCTTTGTATACTCTTTCATTGGCAACTCTCTTTGCCTCAGTTTTTGTAACTTCTTAAAAAGTCAATTGGTAATCTGAAGAAAAAATCTACCTTTTAGCTTGGAAACCATTTTGTCCCATAATGAAATCTTTGTTTTTCCTCTTCTACTTCTTTCCATTTGCACATGATCCCCACAATAGGGATGCATGTCCCTTCAACTTTGTGCAAGCAAACTTTGCTCTTTTAGTGTCCTCCATTTGCTCAAAATCAAAGTACTTCTCCATCTCCGTGATCCAATCAATGAGTTCTTCTAGACACAAACACCCTGAATGGCTAGGAACGTCCAAATTTGGCTTACCTCTCATCTTGGCAATAGTTCTCAATAATCTATTCTTCAGTTCTTCATTCAATTCTTGTAAAAAAAATTCTGATGAGCCTTCCTCATCTTCAAACTCTCTCCATAACACATGGTTTGTGGTATCCGTACACTAGCAGGGTAGCAAGCTTGCATTTGGATTAAACAAGGGTTTTATCTTCCACAACAAGCTAGGAACAGTCTGACATTGGTTTCTCTGCACCTAATAACGTTGACAATGCTTGCTCTGCACAAATTTTCTTAGCCACACTTTTGTTATCTTGTTTTAGAAATCTGCAACATTAATCTTCTTGAAGCACTTGGAAACAACAAATTAGAGAATTTCGTTCTTCAATCAAGCAAGGAAGGGTTTTGTCCTCCTTGTTAGCCACACCAAAGGATTTTTGCCCTTAAGTGGAAGTAATTGAGCAATCAGCCCAAAAACCATGCAAAGTATATTTTAGACAAGATCATGATGCCCAAATGAGCCAAGCGAACCCCTTATATAGCTCATATGTGGTGCCAAATCTCTAAAACATGATCCCCATGAGGACTGACCTCCTTGGGAGATATGTTTCTCCTTTATCTTCAAGCATGCACTCCAAAGACTGACCTCTTTATGAAAATATAAGTTTTCTTTTTCTTTTCTTTTTCCCATTCCATCTCCTTTTTATTTTTTTATCCTTTTTGCTGACAAAAGAAATGAGTATTAAAAATACCTTTATATTAATAATAATATTAAGTTGCCCCTAAAATGGAGAATTGACAGGCCCAACTTAAAATATTATTAATTATTTTATTTTAGAAAAGGGGACATTACATACTACTCATAATCCTCACCTCTACGAATTCAGGGATCTTCTCCACGTGCAACTAACTCAAGTTGAGCTTCACACCTATCCAACACTCCTTGTTAGAAGATGTTTCTATGCTTTCTGAACACACTGGTCTAATGAAGCCTCTAAAAGTCTCATCCCTGCAGCCTAGACTCAACAGACTAAAAAGGACACCCTTGAACACACACACTCAACTTTGAAACACAAAACTCAGTTCTGCTGCATGCATGACCGAATTACAGAGAGTTTGAAAACACAGACGCTTTATTGAAAGGCAACAAATGTGAAGATGAATCGCCATACAATATGTCCCTTCAGTGGACTTGATAAAACTCTCTCAGTTATCTGATCTGCTGCTCCTCATCTGCTCACCTTCCCAAAAGAATCCACCAAGAAAAATGCAAAACCATGTTAAGAGAACCTTTTCCATCTGCAGAAACCTTTTAATCTGCCTTCTACCCCTTATATGTCTTTTGAAGACTAAACAGCCTTGCAATGCCCAAGCTGAGAACACAAATCACTCTTGACCATTACTGTTTTTTATCTAATGCGAGCAAAACTGCCTCTTAATGCAGAGCAGTATTTGCAAAATTTTCTTTTTCCCAACTATCTCGTGAAACTGCCGATTAATTACAGCGACTTTTTTGAAACAACCAAAACCACCTATAAATACCTTTGTAAGTAATGCGCGTGCAAAACTGTCACTTAATGCAAAGTGGTGGTTTCAAAACCAGGTTGCAAAACAGCCCCGGCAGTTTAAAACTAACATTTAAGAGTTAAAAGGGGACATTAGCAGTTTTACCACAATGCAGAACCCTTAACCTTCGGGGATAACTTTTGCATTGAACTCAAAACCAAGTGCCCTTATTTTTAGGGTGCATGACTTTCAAGGAGAATTCAAGTATGCAATAACATTTTACTTTGAGGGACGCCCATGATATTTTTGCCTCGGCACCAGGACCTATCAGTTTTAGGTCATCAACTGTCATAGGCGCTCCCAAAATCCTACTACATATCATAAAAGGAAAGACCTTCGTGCAAAAAAAAATGTCTTTATACACTTAGTAGTGCCTTTACATGATCGAATCATAACAAGAGAATGATAAATGAAGGAAGAGTGATAGATAAATGATGAAAGCAACTAGCTTTTATTCTTGCTCAAGATTGGAAGTTGCCTTATGGGCGGAAAACTGGATGTTTGAATTTGATTTTTAAAATTGTGCCATATTGCCCTCAAGTCTGAACCAAGCCTGTTTGAACTCCACGGTAGAAAATGACTGAGGTATAACTATGTTTTTCAGCATGACTGACTACAAAGTACAAAGGCAGTGTGAGGCTCTCTTGAAAAGCTTTGAAGCTGGGTGATGTCTTGAAGCCATTTAACAACCTTGGGCCCTCTAGTCCTTGCCTTGTTGGAGAAAATTTTGGATTTGGTTATTCTCACAGGGGAAAGTGCTTCAGATGAAGGTTAAGCCTGCTTTGCATCTATAGAATTGGTGTTTACAACTAGGTAGCAAAACTGTCACCCTGCAGGGCATGGGTATGGGTAGTTTAAGGTTGCAAAACAGCCCCGGCAGTTTCAAAACGGGACATTTATGAGTTACAAAACCGCCAGACATACCCAATGGTACTTCCCTTAACCTTCGGGGCCATAACTACCCACCAGTAAAAACAACATTTTTTTATTTATTTTTGTTTTTTATTTTTAACTTTTTTGTAAAAAAAAAAAAAATTTATTTTGGGGGGTCAATAAAGGTCAATAGATGCGATTACGTAAATGATTCAACTGTGGTAAAACTTCACGGAAGTACCTAAAACAATGGCTGAAACTGCAACAGTTGAGATGTGTTTGGGTAATGTAGGATTAAAAACACAGTGGCAGCATTTCCACTGGCAATCATAAGACTAATGCAGAATAATAAGAGAAAGATAAATGATAAAGGAATCTGAACTGCCAGATTTGAAGGGAGCTGGTAATAGCCAGAATTCCAGTCCAGTTATGTGATTTGTTATTATTTATGTTAATAATTGGACATTGTAACATTTGGAGTTTGAACAATGTACTTGTTCGAAGTTCAATTAATGAATATCATGACAAAATGCATTGACTTATTAATACATTATTTGGCTATTTCACTTAATTATTAATTTGTTTACTCTATTCATGTATAAGGCTGAATTTTTGCTTATTTGGCTATATTTTTAATATTTTATATGTATATTGTACTGGCCCCTAGTCCTTGCCTTGTTGGAAAAATTTTGGGTTTGATTATTCAATGTACGGATCCCTTCAGATGAAGGTTAAGCCTGCTTTGCAGCTACCTAGGTTTACAACAATAAAATGGTTCAGTTTGAAATGCATTATTTCCCAAACTTGAAGATTGAACAACACCAACGCTTTTTAGTTTGTCTTTTTTATTTTTAAATACTTTTATTAGAAATGACCTTTTAATAAAAGATCCAAACTGGATCTGACTGATTCAGTCAGTCCGAAAAACACGGTTCGGACCGGATTCAGGTTAAGATCCACTGCCTATGTTTCTAAATTAGAAAACTGCCTGGGTTTACAACTATCCTTGTTTTAAATCTGATCGCATTCTAACGTCATTCTCCTAATATCGCGCAGTCTATTCTCATCCTATATTATTTCTTTAGTGCCCCTCCTTTGTTTTTAGTGAGCTCTCCTACATACACACAATGTTAATGTTTTGTTTTACATAGTTCTTTTGCTATGCTGCCAGGATACGCCTGCCCCCCCACGAATCCTGCCTGATACGTATCCGGTACGGATACGGATACATGTGGGTACCTCCAGGGTATGCCACGGGTACGTCCACACGTACCCGGGAGGTACCCACACGTATCCGTGGCGTATCCCTCCCTAAAAACGTCTTTTAAAGGTTTTAATTCATTTTTTTATTTTTTGACTTTTCTAATGCATAAAACCGAAGTATGGCAGCCACATGATCAATGAAATGTAAAATCTTAAGTATATTGTATGTTTTGAAAATTTGAACATGGATCCTAGTATATTTTTCAAATTTCAAGTTTTGTTCGTATTCATGTTGACATGATATTTGTATATCATATGTATGGCAGCCACATGATCAATAAAAATGCGAAGTCTTAAGTATATAGAATGTTTTGAACATTGATTCAAGTTTTGTATTACTAATTCAGTTTTTATGGACTTAAAAATGAGTAAAATGTGTAAGATGTACATATATATATATATATATATACGGACGTATCGTACCCAAGGGTTTTTTTAAATTGACATATCCGTGTATCATACCCGATTTTTACCCGTATCCGGTACTTGTACCTGTATCCTAGCAACGTAGTTCTTTTGTTGTTGAGGAACATTGCAAAAGAAAGGATGACAGCAAATGCCTTGATGGATCTTACTGTTTGTATGTTGTGCTGAGCAATAAAGATGTTAACTATTATCACCTGTTCACTTTCTGAGGGAGGATATGAATCCCGAAATATTTTGTTGACAAGACATTTGAAAGATCTTCACAGATGAATGAAATTGATTATCTATGAATGCAATGTCATTAATGTAAACGATAAAGATTGTGCATATTTATTGGGCACGAGTTCTGGAGAATTCCCTAATCAGTTAAGATGTTCCAAGACCATATTCCTTCAGAGGTTCTTGTTGGGTTTGTTTGTAATAGAAGATTGTATGGTTTAAACTTTAAATCATGAGACGTACTCTTAGATTGGACCAAGTCCAAGTTACTGTAGAATCAACTGCACTGAAACAAATCAGGATCTTCAACAACTACAGGCTTTTTTAAATTCCTTTTGAACTCAAATTTTCTCAATTCTGAAAGACCTGAATATAGTGCTCCTCCTATGGAAAAATATATTGACAGGCTTTACAAGTGATTTCAGCATCAAACCATAAACATTCACCAATTTGAGTGCCAACATGGTTTAATCACAAAAACAAAGGCATGCTTTGAATTAATATGCATCCTGTACCTTTTGCAAAAATGAACATTTGGATATATCCTCAGCACTTTTGTTAGTCTTAACTCTTTCATCTTTCCGAATGACCTGCAACAAAATAGGAGACAACATTCAACCAAAACACACTAACAAGAAACAGATATTTAAGAAAACAAGCAACTTCCAGCATATGACTAGACTCAGAAAGGATGTCAATTAAAAGCAGATTCCAAAGAAACTCACACCAGTGCCACTGCAGGGTGCATCCAAAAGCACCCTGTCCATTGAATTCAGACTCAGTACTTTTGGCAGCTGCAATGAAATAGACATATTCAATGTCAATGACATTTTTGTGAGATATATCCTTTAATTACATCTTTAAGTTATGGCATATTCACAAAAGCATTGGAACTCATACATAATACTGTACTCCTTAAAATTGTCACTTGAACATACAAGCAAGATATGCAAAAATGAGCATTCTGAAATACAATAAAGAATTGTGTTTGCAGCAGATACTGACCTCATTGCCATCATAATTGCAGACAATCGTATTTTCACACCCATTCGGTGAAGATTTCCTGTCAAAGATTTGAGTCTTTCCTTCTTCAACTCATTGGCATATATCATTCCTGCATATAGATTAAGAAAGACATTGGCTACTGCAAGATAAGTTTTTGAAGTGTATTCAATAATTTTGAAAACTAAATCAGGAAAAGTAAAACCACTATAACTAGAAAATATCATGGCAGTTCAAATAACACTAATCAAAACTGCAGATCTAAAAGAACCAAGATTCGGGAGAGGGCTTCTCCGCTTCTTCATCTGAGCCAGTGTACAGTTTGTACAGTTCATCAGCTGGTTGTGCCCGCCCACCGCTCCTCCTGGGACACGGTTGCTGAAGCTCCTAGCAATTCTACAAAACTGTCTGTTTTGTCCCACATCCTGATCAATGAATGTTTTCACACAGTGCCTTCAGACCCTGTTATCAAGTTAAATAGGAGTCAGATGTATGGGAGTATGGCTGCCTGCCCTAGTTACTTGGGCCCTCTGCAGATTTGTGACTTTTTGCCTTCCTTGCAAACCATGTCCGACTATGTCAATTCCAAATGGAAGAATAAGGGCTATACGTCTCTGTGTATCCTTTGTCTGGGACATGTTTGTTTTTACGCTACTCCCAAAGATAGAGGCACAGTTTGGTTGACTCTTGTTCCTCAAAAGGGTTGGGCTTTTCATGAGATTGGATGATTAGTAACAGTGCTTGGGCTCGGAAAAACCGGCTCTTGCGTTAATTCAGAGTCAACAAAAACTCAGCAAATTATAAAATATAGAATTTTCACAAAATTAAATGCTCCACAATGCATAGATAAGTTTCTTATTTTATCCTCTTAACTACGATTTTAAAATTGCAGACAAGTCTTAGAAAAACGTCTACCCTCTAAAACCGCGCAGGTTGAGTCTCTTATTAACTTGTCACAAGTGACTCGACGAAGCCTAGAAGCAGTTAATAACTTGGCAATTCTCATTACCATGATTGCACCCCAAGATTCAGTGCCTCCAAAAAAGTCAATACCAAATGTACTGTTATGGATTCAGCTCTATGGGCTCTACATGCAATTCCAAAGCTTTTACATCTAAGAAAAGATTGCAAAGCTGTCAAGGGGAATGATTTTTTCATTTGTTCCGCTTAAGTTATGTTGAAGCAATCCGTGGCCTTGAAAACCCTGGCTTCCTCTGCGTACAATTGTGTATATGGATTTGGAAAAAATTCTTCTTACCCACAAGATTTTGTATGGTAGTTTATGAAATCATATTTCCCAAATGCCATGTTTGCCATGACTACAGTCATTTGCAGCAAGACTATAAAGGCCCCAAGAAGCAACCAAAGAAATCATGCGGCAAGAGCTGTATAAGAGACCTAAAAACAAGTCACAAAAGCTTCAAGAAGATCCCCGATCTAAAACTTTGGGCATGGGCAAAATTGCAAGCGAACCTCATCTGAAAAACCTTGTTTTAGATGTTCTCTTAGATTTATCAAAGGCTGTTATGACTAGGAGCCTACTAATAAAAGAGGAAATCTTACCTACAAATTTTTTTATTGATCTCTCTCACTCAGACATCTACTAATACATGCTGAACACTCTCAATCAGGCTTTGAACACTCAAGAATAAGAGAGAAAAGGTGTCCAAGAAAATTGTATCCTTGAAAATACACCATTTGTTGAAGAATGAGAAATTGACCCAGAAAATGCAATTTTGGTCCAGATGGCAGATGAGAAGAACAAGTCCCTAAAAAAGTCATTGTACAAAAGATAACACTAGCCCTTGTAGGAGAGGTAGACCTACATCAGCTGAGACAACTCAAAAGGAAGCACATGCCACAAACCATTGTGGGTGTTGGAACCAAATGCATTCCTCTGAAATGTTTCAAGGGAGGGATATTTAAGCCTCAATCTTGAGGTAAATATGAAGGTTTTCCTATGACATATAAGGGTCACAATGTCCCTAAAAGGACACTACGAAAGAGGCTGCTTGGAAACCAAACATTGATTTTCTGTGACTAAAAATTGAAAACGTTTTATACATGTGGAAGTTAATGCTGACAGAAAAAATTCATTGTAGCAATACTCTGGAATTTTTACCAGGTTAAGCTGTCCCCTGCTTGATTAGCATGAATAACAGACAAGCTGTAAAGTTATGTCCTTTTCTAAATATCTTTAGTTTTCTTTAGTTAATGTTTATTATTCAAATAGTCCAATCCTCAAAGGAGGCTGTTGGGATGACCACCTCAATTTCCAAAAAAAAATTACATGTGGGCCTTCTTTCTAAAGTGATCTGTAATTGCCCAGTCTATGGCTGCTGCAAAACCTCTCTCGATCTTAACTATAGATTATGTTGTTGATTGAATGAGTAGCTACTAGAATTAAGCATAGATATCATAAATTTGATATTTGTTACAGCCATATGCTTCCATCTACATCCAATTGCTGATTCATGTGTTCAAAGCTCAAATGCACATCTACACTACTGAAACTCAGATATATATTATATTGATGCACAAGCTACAGTAACAAGAATACATGTAACTACAGTTGAAATCAGCTGTATACGTGGATTAAATACATGTGGCTATGTTGAAACAATGCCTAATACCACTATGTAAAGCAAACAGCCATCCTCATGCAAAAATAGAGTGCCCAAACACTCATACACCTCAATGTGCAGCAATAGAGTAGGTAAAGTAATTTGCAAAACAACACAACAAAGGCATTCCCATAATAGATTTCAAAGATATTCCCAGGAGAAACCAAACAGGAAAAACAACAACAAAAGGCTATGCCATATATACCAATGGCAATGCAGAGAAGAAGCTCTCTAGGAGAATGCATGTCATCTACAACTCCTCTAAACTATGCAAAGTGCTAAAACCTCCTCATCTCCGCCATGGATGATGATTTGCTAATCTCTCAACCATGGAAATGGTGTCCGGTATTCAGTAATCTACAACACTCTTCCCTCTGCCCCTTGTGTCTGGGAATGGTTGTATTTAATAAATTGGAGATGACTTCTGCACTCATGACGTTCCAAAATCCTATTTTTAATCTTGCCATAACATACATTGGTTCTTGGGCCTGTTTTGACAGCTCATCTCCTTGTGAAACAAAGCCACAAAAGATGAGAACAACATCTCCATACCTGTGACTGTATTTTTATGGTTTCGAGAAGCAAACAGATTGATTTCAAGCTGATCTAATGGGTGAGGTAGATTAAGATGTGTAATTTCTCCGATTCAAATTTCAACTCAATTTGAAATTGTACGACTAAGTTATGGCCAAAACACACTAGACTGCTTTCTTGCATTTGGAGGGCCAAAGGAATGAATTTTGAACTGATTTTGTTTAGTAGATGGATCATAGAATGGCTGATATCGAATTCCAGACCAATCTGATATCATAAGTTATATAGCTTACACACTGCCCCCTTATCTAGTGGACATTGGTGTCATTTCTTGCCAATGCTAAAGTGTTAGTAAGCCAAAACCCTTCGAACTTCTTTTCCCGGACTGCAGGGAGTGATTCTCCAACATAAAAATACCTACATAGCAAGCTCAAATCCCTTATGCTGCCATTTGGGTGTAAAACCACCACTGAGCAATCACCAACCACTAGTGGTAAATTAATCGTTCACTAGCCATTCACCACCAATACTTGGTCACTTCTTCTCATCTCTTGCTCAAACATGAGTGGAAATTTATCTTCATCTCATGAATGATTATGTTGAGCTATTGTATTGAACATTTTCTGATAAAAGTTGACTTCGATTGTATCTTGAAATCCTTTGATGGGAGGAAAAGAGGCAGAAACGCTAGAGAAACCCAATCCCAAAGAAATTTCAATTTGTTTGTCCGATCCTCATCTCTGGCATGTAGAACCCAATTACCCAAGTTTGAGACTTTCTCTCAAAATAAAAATAACCGTAGGTTTCAAATATATTTTTCAACATAGAGATAGATTTTTCATATCGCCTTCTCAGCTTGACTGTGATATTATAATGATGGGCATTTTGAAGGCCATACGCTGCAAGGAGTGATTCTCCAACATATAAAGTAAAAGCACCTACATATCAAGTTTGAATCCCTTATGATGCCATTTGGGTGTAGAACCACTAATGAACAGTCACCAACCACTAGTAGTAAATTAGTCATTCACTAGCTGTCCACCGCCAATAATTGGTCACCTCTTGCCATCATCTCTTGTTCAAACATGAATGGAATTTATCATCAGCTCATGAATGATTACGTTGAGCTATTGTATACATCACTTTCTGGTCAGAGTTGACTTCAATTGTATCTTGAATTCCTTTGATAGGAGGCGGCAACTCCAGGGACCCAATCCCAAAGAAATTTCAGTCTGTTTGTTCAATCCTCACCTCAGGAATATAGAACCTGGTTACCCAGCTTTAGGACTTTCTCTCAAAATAACCATAAAATTAGGTTTCAATTACATTTGTCAGAATATAGATAGGTTTGTCATATCATCTTCTTGGCTTGACTGTCATACTATCATGATGGGCACCTTGAAGGTAGCAGGTTCTCATCATTTCCTCGTTCCCCTCTGTATCAAAAGCAGAAAAAGCAATATTTTCTCATACAGAAACAATGGTGTAATGAGTGGATCTCCTCAAAAGGCAGAAAGATGCATAATGATGTAGGAGGGTCCAGGTTCACAAGCGATCTTGCATCATCCAAAAATACTTGAGAGTAATATAAAATTTTGTGCAGCCCTATTTTCTGCACAGCCTTCGGTTGTTGAGGAATAAGGACTTGTATCCCTTCACAGATTTGAAGTCTTGCACGAAGGTTGAAAGCTTTGCACGGTGTAGTGTTCAAATTTGTTCACGCATGACTTGCACAACATGTTTTTGGTGAAATTTTTCCATCCTGCACAAAAAGTATCTTGTGCAGCTCTGTGCGCTGTGTGATGTCCTGCACTACCTGTGCAGTCATTTGATGGAAGGGTTTTGCACATAAACATTGTTGCCTACACACTCCTACAAGGTGGAACATGCACTGCATGACACAAGATACCTATCAATCAGCTTACAATTCACTGAAAAGTCCCACATGTCAACACACAAGGAATTTGTAATGACTCTGATGGAAGACGAAGAGTCACAAATAGGCAGTTGTCTGACAAGGGAGATGAACCATTTCAACTTCCAAAACAGTTTCCCTTGTGCCTATAAATATATGGGACCAGTGCCACTAAAAGTGTTGGCAGCCAGAGTATGCAAGATACAGAGCCAAGTCTGAAAAAAGAGACTGTGAGTAGCTACAACCTGTAAGGAGGAACCAAATCTGGTTCACATAGAGATTTGCTAAGCCTGCAAGTTGGATTAGGAGTGATTGTGTGTAGTGCATCCCTTTTGGGATCATTGTAATTTCTGAGATTTCAAGGTCTATTATAAGACTGAGATTTCTTGTACCTGAACTTGTAATCATGCTGCGCATGAACCTTTTCTTGGAATCATTATAGTTTATGAGATTTCAAGGTCTACAATAAGACTCGGATTTCTCATGCCTGAACTTGTAATTCCTCCATTAAATATAATACACTGAAACTCGTTCCATGCTGTGCATGGACCTTTTGTTGTGCATGTCTGATGTCTGTGCAGTGTGTGATGTCCTGCGCGACCTACGCACTCATTTGATGGAAGGGTCTTGCATAACATGTTGTTGTTTGCGCACTCCTGCAAGGTGGAACATACAATGCATGACACCTGTCAATCAGATCAGCATTCACTTAACAGTGCTGCGTGTCAATGCACAAGGAATTTGTAACACCTCTGACAGTTGAGAATTCATAAATGATGGAAGACAAGGAGTTACAAGTAGCTGGTTGTCTGACAAGGAAGATGAACCATTTCGACTTTCAAAACAGATTCCATTGTGCCTATATATGGGTAAAGTGCCAATAATAGGATTGACAGCAATAGTATACAAGAAACAGAGCCGAGTCTGAAAGAAGGGACTTTGAGTAGCTGCGACCTGTGAGAAGGAACCAAATCTGGTTGACACAGAGATATGCTAAGCTACAAGTCTGGTTAGGAGTCATCATTGTAGTGCATTCCTTTTGGGATCATTGTAATTTCTGAGATTTTAATATCTATAACAAAACTATGATTTTTTGTGCCTGAACTTGTAATTCTGCCATTGAAAGTAATACATTGAAACTTGTTTTATGCTGCGCATAGACCCTGTTCTTGCACATGTCCCGTGTTTGTGTAAGTAGGCTGCATTGTTTAAGATATTCCTTCATTGGAGTCTCTAACCACGACTGCATCATATAACCTAGCTTGTATATTAAAATGATCAACTGGAGGCTCATAGAATAGAATAATTCTTCCTTGGAAATATCTTGAGGAAGAAAGAAATCATGTAAAAGGAGCTTGGCAGTAAAAACACCACGATTCAGGAATTCGGTTTGGATAAGGATCACTTTTCTACAGAAATCTAAGGATTGCACAAGCTTCATGAGTTCATAGGGAAGAAAACTTTTGAAAGCGTAGGTCTGCAGATGTCGAATTGATGGAGAACAGTGTAAATACTAAATTCTTCGGTAATAAGTGTAAATTCTTTGGTAATACACCTGTCAATCAGCTCAGCATTCACTTAACAGTGTTGTGTGTCAATGCACAAGGAATTTGTAACAACTCTGACGGTTGAGAATGCATAAATAATGGAAGACAGAGAGCTACAAATAGCCAGTTGTCTGACAAGGAAGATAAACCATTTCAACTTCCAAAACAGATTCCCTTGTGCTTATATATGGGTAAAGTGTCATTAAAAGGATTGGCAGCCATAGTATGCAAGATACAGAGCCAGTCTCAAAGAAGGGACTCTGAGTAGCTGCAACCTGTGAGAAAGAACCAAATCTGATTCACGCAGAGATTTGCTAAGCTACAAGTTTAGTTAGGAGTGATCATGTGTAGTGCATTCCTTTTGGGTCATTGTAATTTCTGAGATTTCAAGACCTATAGTAAGACTGTTTTTTGTGCCTGAATTTTTAATTCAGCCATTGAAAGTAATACAATGAAACTTGTCTCATGCTGCGCATAGACCCTGTTCTTGTGCATGTCCTGTGTTTGCATAAGTAGGCTGCGTTGTTTAAGACAGTCTGTTGGATTCTCTAACCGCGACTATATCATATAACCTAGCTTGTAAATTAAAATAACCGAATGGAGGCTCATAGCGTAGTATAATTCTTCATTGGAAATATCTTGAAGAAGAAAGAAATCATGCAAAAATAAAAAAATCCACAAGTCAGGAATTTGGCTTGAATAAGGATCTCATTTCTAAAGAAAAATATGCATTGCACAAGCCTCGTGAGTTCATAGGGAAGAAAATTTTTGGAAGCAGAGGTCTGGAGAGGTCAAGTTGATGGATGGACGACAGTGTAAATAATACATTCTTGGGTAATACAGTGTAAAGGCAAGCTAATACAAGTTCTTTGGTAATAACACCAGATAGGAAATTGGATTTTGAACTTTGTGTACGAAGGTACAAATCCCTGGATATAACCGGCTACAGTGAGAGCCAAGTTCAATCCCTGAGTGACTTTCACAGAATGGGTCTACTTAATCCTGGCAGTTCAGCCGAAGGAGACTCTGATTTAAATGTACACTTAATTGGCATGTTGTAATCCAAAACTTAAGGAAAAGATGCCAATATCTATGTAATTCAATTGTTTCCAATTTTAAAAATGAACTTTATTATGGGAGATGCATATTTATTTAAGACTGCTCACATAATTACTCAAGAACGCACTGTAAGCAGAGACATTGACAAATTTGAGGCTCAAGAAGCAATCCTTCAAAACAGTCTGTAGATTATAAATGATGTGCAAAATTAGACCTTTTTAGAACATTGTAGAAAGATTACATAAACCTGGCAGCCTTCTCTATAAAAAAGAATAAGGTCCTTTCTCTCAATGGCTTCCCACCTGCAATCTTCAAAGCTTTATGACACGTAGTCAAGGACAATGTGGAATTGGGGGAGGAATCGATGAGGTTAAAAAAGGCCTTACAGAACTCCAACAGCATTTTCTTGGCTATCATCCCAGCAAAGGCTATTATGGGTTATCATCATGCTAACATATTTAAATAAGTTGTGTGTTCCATAATCTCAGCAAGAGCAGGAAGCTTTTGTTCAAGGAAAACACATTTTTAAATTTTTACCATAGACTGTATCTCAAGAACTAATTCACTCCATTCAAGACAGAAAAGGTGAAGGAATAATCATGAAATTAGATGTAAGGCTATGACAGTGCGAATTTGCAATTGTTTTTTAGAACTTCAATGACGATTGGATTCTCTCATGATTGGTGCAAGAGTATCTGAAAGTTGTTTTTCACCCCCAAATTTCTAGTTCTAATCAACTGCTCTATGGAGGTGCAGGCAGTGGAGTTGGACATCAACCAAATTAGTATTGCAGTTGACAGACCATATTCTGTTGCATAGAAGACAACGTATGGGTTTGATATCAAAATTCTAGAAGATTGTGTGGTATCACACACATGATACTGTAGTGTTTGGTGGTAAATATATTTTTTCAGATTGATGACAATATAGTAGAATATTTGGTTTGCAGTCAAGAAGACATGTGGTCTGATGACTGCTAGATCATGAGTCATACCGGCCAGGAGAGCATATATATACCATCTAGCATGATAATCATTAGATTTAAGGCATAGGGGTGCTAGACCAAATAAAACATATGTTTGATCTAGAGGCACAAACACACCTTATTGGTGTTTCTTGATAGACAGAGATCGCCGTACCTTAAGTGTGAATAGAGAAATTGTTGTTTCTATGGTATGACATCTTCATTTGAACTTTCATGAATTGTTAAGTTGCTATGTATTGCATGCCTTGCACACGTTCAAATTGTATTTTTATTGTCTTCGTTATGGGGATAGATAGGTGCTAGTTTGAAAATCCCTCTGTCCCCAGAAGCAGACCTTTGGATTTGGAATCCCTTCTTGTGTATATACTTGTATACATCTTGTTGAGGCATTTAGACACCTTATTAATATTTTTGAATGGATAGACATTATTCAAGCTTGAATAGGTGTTTGTTTATGACAGCAGCATAAAATTCATGTATATGATCTTCTCTTTTGAGGAGACATGTATAGCACCTTGATGGTTGGATTCATGGTGTGGAGCTAGATATTCATATTCTTGAGGAATAAAATTGGACGATGGAATATCATTTAGATTTCATAGGGTCTCTCATTTGATGGTTAATGATTGTGTGTTGATAATGCTATCAGCTTGAAGCATGCAATGTGACGACAATAGATAACTTGTGGGTTAAATTTCCATTCATGCGAACGCTTAACAAAACTTTAGTATGAGCTCATGGTAGAATGGTCAAAGTAACGGTTCCTCATTTCAATAGTGACGTTTCAATCCTTAGGCTTAGATATGCACTTGTTGGGTGACATTTTTGTGGAGACATTAAGTAATATAGGTCTGCATGGGTTCTGAGGCACATTCGATTACATAGGTTGTTGTGAAAACTTAGAAGAGATTTAACAAACGCTTAGCATGGTGATGGGATGCATTGCAATTGAATTATGCATATTTGCCTCGTGTAAAGGAAAATATTTAAATTGGGGTTTTGAAAGAACTACCATTGAGTGGTTTTATTTAGGTGGCACTAGAGGAGCATTACACAAGTATTAGACAACTAAACATTCAGACAGATTCAGATTGAAATGAATATGGCTATATTTTCTCCTAGTTGTTTTTGTTTGTTTTCAAATTTATAATTTTTCATCTATACAGGTTTTCTTCCATTTTTCCTAGGAGATCATTTTTTAGAATTTGCTAGTTTTAAACAAATAAGCATTCAAACACATTTAGATTAAAAATAAAAAGGAAGGAATGAAATGCCTCCATCCTTCTTCCTCCTCCTCCCTCCTTTTTCCTCTTCATCTTTTCATCAGCGGTTATGCCTCCCTCCTTTTCGCTTCCTCCTTTTGCCTCCTCCTCTATCCTTATCATCTTCTCATTAGTGGTTGTGCCTCCCTCCTCCTCCTTCCCGGTTCTCATTACTAGTTTTGTATACACCTACTTTTACACTTTTACTAGCTTTGGCTCTTTACAAGCACTATTGGCACATTGGCTTCCCCAGAGAGGTCTCCTAGGGGAAATTGTCAAGAGCGGGGGCAACCTATAATGCATAGTTAGAAAACTCGGCAGTACTTGCCAAAACACAACCAAAACGAATATTCACCATGAAAACTCGGAGGGGGAATAGTCACCGAATAATGACGAATATTCGCCAATATTCAAGGAGTCTCTGTGCAAAAACTAGCATGACACGGGATAGATGCGAAATACAGGAAAAATGCAGAAAAACACTGAAAATACACTACAATTTCTCTTTTTAAGGCAACACACCCCTTCATTTTTTATCACACAGCCATTGAGCATGCATTGCATGAGTGAAGGGATTTTATAGCAAATTCGAAGAGCAAATTTGAAGAATTTCATTTGGAGGTAAGTTTTTTTAAATTCTTTTCGCAAATTCATTCTATATTATTTAAATTTTATATATTCATATTGTATCCGAATATGATTTGTAATTTTAAATGCATTCAATTTAATTGCGAATGATTTTAAATTTTTAATAGTCATTTGGAGTTAATTTTTTTATTTTATTCTTTTCGCAAATTTGTTCTATATTATTTAAATTTTATATATTCATATTGTATCCGAATATGATTTGTAATTTTAAATGCATTCAATTTAATTGCGAATGATTTTAAATTTTTAATAGTTATTAATTTATTCATGTTTGTTATGTGACATCGTCATTAATGAATGAAATTGTCGGAATGTATTGTTGTAATTTTGTAAATGTTATTTTAATTTCTTTTTTAGAATGTATTCTTGTTCGTAGGATTTACAATTTTAAATTTGAAATTATATTAAATAGGGTTATAAAGCATTTTTTTTTTTAATTTTTAATTTTTTAATTAAGTTTACATTTTTTTAATTTTTTAAATGTACATTGTGTTGTAGATTAGAGCTTACCAATGGCATCAGGGTCGTCATTGGGCGGCATCACTAAGAAGAACCGTTCATGCTAATGCCCATACCATTACTTGGAAGTATGGTGTACGTGGAGCAGTTCAGGGAATCGTGGTTTGCAATTTCTATGGCAAAACATTTTCTAGAGGCATCAATCGCCTAAAGTATCATCTTGCATGTATTGTTTGCCTGGGACGTTGTGGTATGTCCCAATGTTACAGAAAAGGCAAAATGAGAGATGAAAGCGAAATCTGCAAAGTGGAGGAGAAGAAACTAGAGAGGGAAAGGGTGCATGCAGCCATAACAAAAGTTGTTAGACTGGAATGGAAGAGGATTCAGAGAACTGTGGCAACGATTGTGGGCTCTACTCACGGTCCATGCATATGAACCGGAAGAGGCACATTTGCTTCATCGAGTTTGAGCAAAGGGATACATAGCTTTTTTGTACCAAGGAACATACCAGGGCACAACCTTCGCTGCAAGGTACAAGCTAGAACAAGGATGCGCATGAGGAAGCAGATAAAGCATGTGCAAATTTCTGGTACTACAACAACCTTCCCTTCAATGTGGCAAAGAGCCCGTATTAGGAGTACTTGGTGACAACATTGACAGTTGCAGGGAAAGGGTACAAGGCACCCTCTCCAAAAGACTTGAGTGGGAAATTGCTCAAGGGTGCAGTTGCAGATGCAACAACAATCCTAGAAGATCAAAAAAAACAATGGCAAAATATGGATGCACCATTCTTTCAAATGGGTGGACGGATGGAAAGAACCACACCCTCATCAATTTTTTAGTGGCTTCAAATGGTGAGATGGTGTTTTTGAAGTCAATTGATGCCTCTAACATAGTTAAAAATGCAGAGAATTTGAGTCTTATGTTGGAGAAAGTTGTATTAGAGGTGGGTATCCAGAATGTTGTGCAAGTTGTCACAGATAATGCAACAACATATGTGGCGATTGGAGACTACTACTACAGAGAGGCATCATCACTCTTTTGGACTCCTTGTGTGGCTCATTGCCTTGACCTTCTTTTGGAGGACATAGGCAAAATTGATTGGGTGAGGCCGGTTATAAAAGATGCAAGAAATATAACCAAGTACATATATAATCACCCTTGGGTTCTCAGCTTGATGAGAGAACACACGAAGGGGAAAGAGCTTGTGCGAGCAATGTCACAAGGTTTGCAACTAACTTCTTGACGTTGCAAAGTATTTCTAGTTTGTTGTCATCATTGAAGCAAATGTTTGTGAGTCAAGCATGGCTAGACTCACAATATTCAAAGAAAGTCGATGGAGAGAGGACTACAAAGATAGTTTTTGATGATGTCTTTGCAAAGAGAGCTATAGAGATCATCAAGGTAATTTCAAACTTCAATTTATATTTCAAGTCGATTCCTTTATTTTAATTTGTTAAATTATAAATATATTGTTATTTACTTATTTACTTTATTTGTAAGTTTGTAACCTTAAATTTTAATTTGTGTGTAGGTGTCAGAGCCGTTGGTGAGGGTTTTGCGCTTGGTTGATGGGGAGCAAAACCCTATGGGGTACATTTATGAGGCCATGGATAGGGCCAAAGAGGCCATCCAAAACTATTATAGGGGGATATCGCCAAATTTGGTCCCTTTTGGGAGATAATTGATCGGAGGTGGAACAATCAACTCCACCAACCTATTCATGCAATGGGGTACTACCTCAACCCCAAGTTTTTCTTCTTCTTTGATGGCTTCACGATGTGAACGGGGAGGTTATGGAGGGCCTTTCAACATGCATTAAGAGGATGATACCAAAGGTTGAGATGAGGGACCTCATTATTTTAGAGCTACAAGAATTACAAGCATGTTAGGGGAGGGCTTTTTCTTCGGCATTAGCTATCCGAGGGAGAACCACGCAATCACCAAGTAATAAAAATTAGAATGTTTACTAAGTTACTTATATGTTACAAGTTACAAATTTAATTTTATTAATTACTTATAAACTTTTGATTATCTTGTTTGTAGGTTTTGGTGGGAGGATTGGGGAGGAAATACCCCGCATCTTCAAAAGCTAGCACTCATAATTTTATCTCGACCTTGTAGCGCTTTCGGATGTGAACGCAACTGAAATTTGTATGAGGTCTCATTCACACAAAGAAGCGCAACAACTTGACTCAAAAACACCTCAATGGCTTGGTTTTTGTGCAATACAATCTCCAGCTTCACACAAGAAAGGTGGAGGCCACATTGCAGGAGCTTATTGATTTTGATGAGATAGATCCATACAAGTGGACTAGGCAAGAAGAGGAAATCTTTTTCTTCACAGAGGATGAGATTGCTTCTTTCGAGAGGGAAGCTATGGAGGGAGAAGCACTAGTACAGGAGATATTGGATTGGATGACATCTTTGGAGGTGATGTCGAACATGCAGCAGAGGAGCCACCGCCATCTACTACTAGGTTGGAGCCATAATCGCATCCCTCTAGGAGTGAGGAGACGCAACTGAGAGTGGGGACTACTAGAGACAATAGACCCTCGCCCTAATATTTCTCTAGAACGGGGAAGAGGAAAATGTAAATTATTGTAAATTGTAACTTGCATAGATATGAAATTTATGATGATAATTTTCAATAACAATCATCATAAATTCATAGCACTTATCAGTCGGTTGTTATATTCGCATGATGATGCAATTTTGTAATGTATTTGTATTCAAATCTAATAGAAAACACCTCTCCAACATTTTATAGACTCATTTGATACATTTTGTTACTATATTTTGCATAAAATCTATGTTTTTTAAAGAAATTTGCGTATTTTTAAGTCCCTGAATATTTGCCGAGTCTTGCTGAGTCAAGTCAATTTTTTTGGGTTTGCTGAATATTTTCTTAATGCGAGTATGAGAACTATGTTATAATGGCAATGGTTGCATCGAGTTGGTTAGCAGTGGCACTTATGAGAGGGCCTTGATGTGCGGCCCATGTTACGACACCTTGCATGTTTTTTATACCTTTACAATCCTTTTTTATAGTCATTATGTGACATCATCTCGCCATCCTTTTACAGTCGCCTCCATATCTACTTTCAACATACACATACCTTTGTCATGTCACCTTCCAGCAACTCCAAAGTCTTCCTCCATCACCCAAACTTCCTTTTAGGAACCTCGTGATAAAGTGTTGTTGCAGCTGACAGTATCGACCATGGTCAATGTCGTCTAGCTTGCAATTTTTAATAGCCAATTGCATCAACCACAATCGATATTGTTGGCTAGCAAAAACTGCAATGCATAATCATGACCTATATACTCAGCATTTGAGTGCTCTTTCCATCAGATTATCATCATTCATTCAGTCTGCTAACGCTTGCTAGTCTTTCCTTTAAGTCTTAAAGGTCTTAAAGTTAGTCTTATTTAATCTACACTTGGAACGTTGGGTACTTAGGATTCCCAAGCATAGGAGTTGCACATACTATGGCCTACCCAACCTTTCAAGTCTTTGGAGTCTTCAACAAGTGGCTTATTTGGGTCTTCTCTTATTTGTTTGTGATCCCCCACATCAACTCTCTCATAAGGTGTTTGCTAATCCTGTGGGGAAGCTAATGCATCTGTAATTAGGTAAGTATATCTACCTCTCATTTCCTTTATGTTTATCTATAGGTCCTTACACTCTGCCCTTTAGGCTTTACAATCTTTTGTAACCTATCAATCCTTATAATCCAAGTTTACAACTCTACCATAAGTATCTCTATCTTGTAAAAACCTTGTTATTATCAATCTATTAACAAGACCTAGTTAGATGCCACTCCTCGATCCTAAACCTAGGCTTTGGAACCTTATATCTTTCATACAGTGTGGACTATTTTGAGATCTGCATCTTTTGCAACCTACAACCCTATTGTGCGCAATAGTATGGCCCTTACATTATCCTAATCCAAACTATTCATAGACAAAGAGAACAATTTATTAGGCGATTATTTATTTGCATACACTCTGATGAACTTGACGTGAATCTTACTCCACACTTAATTGAGTTAGATTCGTGTTTCCTTTTATCTCTTATCTTCACATCAGCTTCTCCATCATTACACTAAGGTGAACACGACATGAAACTTACTCTCTCTTCTGATTGAGTCTTCGTCACGTTTACCTTTTCTAACGTTTCTTATTCTTTCAAAATCTTCCTAAATCTTCCTAAAACCTTTCAAAATATCATTATACTCATATTATAATCATGTCATCACCTCTTAGGGATTTCTAGCAAGCCTCAACCCATTTAGATTCTATATAGGTTGTTACTTTCTCCCTTCATTGTCCACCATTGAAACTAATCACTCATGTTGCACTTTTTCACAATCACAATCTCAACCTCAACCGACCATCCAATCTAACATGGATTGAAGATCCACAAGATGATCTTCCCTATTCAACATATATTAGAATGAAGATCCACAAGATGGTCTTCCCATTCTTTATCCTGTTATCATGACAGAAGACCCACAAGAAGATCTTCCCATTCCTTATAACTTTACCATGCTCGAAGATCCACAAGAGGATCTTCCCATCTATGATTCATTTGAGCATACCAATTTTCACCTTGATATTACCGATGCTCTCTCATTTTGGAAACCTCCTACCCACCCTTTATTGGAAACCACCAATTGGGTGCTTCAACAATTTTCCAATTTCTTCCCTCACCTTATGAAATCAAACATACCTAACAGCATCAGCCACTCAACAAAAATTCAAACCTACCCGACCACATCACCACCCTAATTACATCATGGTTGATGTCGTTTTATCTGACTCGGTCTCAGCTGACTACATCGGCAATCCTAATTTTTCTATCAAAGTTGATGTTGTTCAAAAGTCTCAAATTGTTGACTCTACATCATCCTACATCACACCTGATTCTTCAATCTCTAATTTTAGTTATATTCCTGCATTAAATCACCATTCTAATCAAAAATGTGTGGATCTCAAACTTAACATCACCTCCAATAATCCATTACCTCACATTTATCACATTTTGGGGCTTCTCCCAATGCTCATCCTCCTATTTCATCACATTTTGGGGCATCTATCAATACACATCCTTCTCATAGTTCACATTTTGGGGGATCTATCGATACCAATATATGCCTCATTTCATGCTTTGGGGCATCTTTTGATGCTTACATTCACTTTCTACTAATATTATTATCTTATTTTTACCATTTTGTTACCTTTAGGGCATTTTACAATGCCTATTCTCACTCATCCTCTAGCTTGGGGGGGTCTTACAATGCCTCTACTCACTCTTTCTCTAGCTTGAGGGCACTTTACGATGCCTTTCATTTCTCACCATCTTACATTCCAAACAAAACCTTATAATCATTGAATCCAAACAAATCCAACTCCAAGAAATATTCAAAGAATAACACCTCCTCTTTGAGAGAATACCCAACCAAGGGTATGTTCTCCTTGTGCATTTAAATATGCATGCTACCTTACATGTCATAACTACTTGCACTCTCCTCCTTTGCGTACTTCTTTCTATTATCTTATCTTACTCCACTCTTTTCATCCATTCCTATACATAGTGTTCTTTTATTTTCTTATTGTGTTTAGATATGTTTATCATAATTTTTCATTAGGCATGTTTTTTCATTATGATTTTATGTACTAACACGGCAGTTGCATCTTATGTTTCTTCTTATAGTATCATATACATATCCTTATGCACCCATGTTTCATCCATGTATCTATAGGCTTGTTAGTTGGTAAAGCCTTTGTATCCATTCTAGCAGCTTACATCCCATATTAGTACTTACAGGTCGATAAGTCTAACATTCTCAGTTACCCCTTTGCATCTTACATTTGCAGGTTGATTAATTAGGTTGAGCCCTAGTCTCCAAACTAGTCGCTTACACCCTATCTTCCCATATTTACAGGTTGGAAAGTTTGGTCAAGCCCTAATATCCCTTCTAGCAACTTACATCCTTTATAATTCTTACAAGTTGGTTAGTTTGAAGCTCTTTGCTACCCCTTTCATCTTACAGGCTTATTAGTTTGGTTGATATCTTTTCCCGACTAGTATCTTACATACTTTTGTTTCCCATTATGATTGTTAGTTCAATCAATCTATAGGGATTCACATATTTACAACCTAATTATATCTACTTGATGCCATCGTGCATTTTGACCAGTTGGATATTACTACCTATCTTATGATCTATATTATCCAATATTTAGTTTGTGAGTTTGTATGGTATGACCTTTGGGCCATTCTCATAAGCGTCCATCCACTATGATCCCCTACTTGTTACCTTTGGCTCCCTACCTTAGTTAGACATCCTCTTAGAAAGGAATAGCAATGGTCGAGAGTATCATTGTATCCTCAAGTCAGATGCACTTCTTATAGCTCAAGTCTTGCAGTTTATCTGTCTACTTGTCTTTCATCCACATTTTACCCTCTCCTATGACAAAATTATCAAAGCAATCTATCATTATATCACTCCTTTTTGTATCATGTTTGGGGCGACCTAAGCAATAGCTCACTATCTACCTTTTATTACACACTTCCTATCAGGGCCACCAAGGTCGTTATCACTCTTTTCTACATTTTGTTTCTAAGAGTATCTAAGTGTCATGGTTTGTAGAATCTCATTCAGAACAGCTAGGTGTAAGCTCTCTAGTATTAGTCACCTTTCATACCCATTTGACCAGCCTTCTTAATCCATACACAGTAGACATCAAGAGAAAAATTAAGTCTTATTATCAAAAAACTATCAAACAAAACGAAACATAAAAAGGCAATTAGTTTGAGCAAACAAAAAAAGATGTGATATAAAGATTTTTGGCACATCTATCCTAGTTCAAAGCTCAAACTCTACAATTGGCCTCAGTTACAAAGCTTGAGGTCCTTTGGGGTGTGTTAGGTTTTTTTGACTAGGGTAGGTCTCATATCTATCATTCAGTGCCCCTACCTTTTCACGCCAGCACCTAATCTTCATAGTTGGCTTATAACTCCTAAGGGAGGACCTAAGTAACAAGGAAAAGGTTAAGGGAAGGTAGGATGCATCATTTACAACATACTAACATGGCTAACATGGGATATCTTTATAACTCTCACTAGTTTGTCTTCGTCGATACCTACATATCCGGGTTCCTTAACTTCTTAATGTCAAAAACTTTTAGTCTTGCCAATCTGATTAGCATGATGATTTCATTAAAAAAATTGTTCTTACAGTCTTTCATACATCAGTGAGACAGGTCAGTCCATTGGCACGAGGCTCAAACAGCACACGACTAACATTAGACATGGCTGTTGTCTCAAGTCGGACTTGGTAGAACATTCACTCAAAACCAATCATCACATTTGCTTGGAAAAGACCAAGGTGTTGGCGGTTGAAGATCATTATCTTAAAAGAAGGTTAACGGAAAGTAGTGCAGATTGGCAAATGCCCTCAAAACTTGATCAGAGATGATGGTTTAGGTCTTCATCAATCGTAGGGTACTATTATTAACATGTTGAAGCACTCCTCGCCTTAATCGTCGGGTTGTTGCCTTGACTACTTTAGGTGTTGTAGCGATGTTTGCTTAGTGTTTCTTCCTAGATTTTTTGGGTTTTTTAAGGTCATAGGCTTATGAAGGTTAACTCTCAAGCATAAAACTAAAAATTCAGTTTATAATAACACTTCTACGTTATCTTAATTAAAATTTAAATTTTGATTTAAAACAAATAAATAATAATCAAAAATCAAAATTGAAAAGGAAAAAGAAAATTAAATTTAAGCCTTTAATTTAAATTATATAAATAGTAAACAATTTATAAATCATAAAGAAATATTCTTAAACAAACATAAGGGGTCTATTATTTAACCATAATAATTAATTAACTTAAATTAAATTTAAATCAATTAGTAGTTTTAATAAAAACTAAAATTAAAAATTAAACATGTTAATCAAACGAAAGCATAAGGGGTCTACAATTTAACCATAATAATTATTTTAAATTTATTTCAAATCAATTAGTAGCATTAATAAAAACTATAAATTAATTTAAATAATTAAAATTAATTCAATTAAAAATTAAACTTTTAAATGTTAATCAAATAAATCTAAAGCTAATAAGACACAAGTTTAAATTAACAAATAATAATTTAAATTTAAATCCATTAGTATTTAATTAAAAGGCTTGATTTCAAGTAGTTCAACGTCCCAAAATTGGTGATCCCTAAACCCTACTTAGGATCTAGTCTTCCGTGATCTTGGCATATTTGTTTAATCATCCTGATGATGGATCATGTGGTTTGATCCAAAACATAGATGACAATAAACACAATTTTTTCCAGAGACAAATCTTCTCAAAGAATGTGTTTTTCGCCTTAGTGGAGCCCATTTTTCCTTCCCCTACATCATTATATCCCCTTGTCGAACATACTAGATTCTAAGTCTTTCCCATCTTCTCCACATCCCTTTCTTCATCTCTTTTCAGATATGTTAGCATTGTGACAAGCATTAAGGTTTAAGGACATTCCCTTATTCCATCCTTATCTTTTGCATCTCTTGGCTTTCACAATGTTATCTCTTGAACACTATTCTCTCTTGATTTTATCCTCGCTACCTTGGGAATTTTGAGTGTTACATCCTAGTGACTTACTATTTACATGTCTTTTAATTCGATTAATACCTTTGCCCTTATATCCTACTTATGTTTACAAGTCGGTTAGTCAGACTTTCCCAACTACACATTTACATCATATATTTTCAATTTACAATCCTCAAGCCTATTAGTTTGGTTAATGCCTTTTCCCGGTTAACACCTTACATCCTTTATATTCACAACCAGTTAATCTGAGTTTTTTTTTGCTACCCCTTCACATCCTATATACCTCCAAGTTTGTTAGATCGGTTGATTAGTTTACTAGCTAGCACTTTATTATCCCCCAAGTTTTCTTCCCCTATTTTTTATATACCCACTTGTCATTTACTTGCATACACTTGCATTGTTTTTCCTCTCCTAGTTAGTCTCATATCTTTAGGGTTACTTCACAGATCAGTGCCCACCGCAATCAAGAAGAGAGGTAACATGCACCCCTAGTCAGCAGAAAGGTATTTATGAGATAGGTATATTTCATTTGGGTCGAGTTTATTATATTTTCTTTCCCCAAAGACCATCTCATTTACACTTTTTGTGACACGTGATGATCTCCGGTTGTAGCGCATGTATACACCTTTGGCTATGCATTTGTCTCTTTGCAAGCACTATTGGCGCATTGGCTTCCCCATAGCGGTGTCCTCAAGGACATTGTCAGGAGTGGGGCTAACAAAAAAGGATACATGTAACTAGCAATGGTTGCATCGGGCCAGTTAGCAATGGTACTTATGAGATGGCCTTGATGTGCAGGCCATGTCACAACACCTTATGTTTTTTTATACCTTTATAGTATTTTTTTGCAGTCTGCATAGGACATCACCTTACCATCCTTTTACAGTCGCCTCAATATCTACTTTCAATACACACATACCTTCATCATGTCACCTTTCAGCAGCTCTAAAGTCTTCCTCCATCACCTAAGATTTCCTTTAGGACCCCTAATAAAGCATTGTCCACAGCTGACAATATCGACCATGGCCAATGTCATCAACCTTGTAGTTTTTAATAACCAGCTACATCGACCATGGTCATTAGCATTGACTAGCAGAGACTACAATGCTTAATCATGACCACTACATTTACCCGACATTTGAGTGCTCTTTCCATCAAATCGTCATCATTCATTCAGTCTGTTGGCGCTCGCCAATCTATCCTTGAAGTCTTAAAGGTCTTGAAGTTAGTCTTACTTATCTTTTGGAGTCTACACTTGGAGCATTGGGTACTTAGGATTCTCAAGCATAGGAGTTACACTTACTATGGTCTTCCTAGCCTTTGGAGTCTTCAACAAGTGGCTTATCTAGGTCTTCTCCTATTCATTTGTGATCCCCCACATCAACTCTCTCATAAGGTGTTGTTAACCCTGGGGGAAGTTAATGTGTCAATGGTGTCTACAATTAGGTAAGTATCTCTAACCTCTCATTTCCTTTATGTTATTTCAGATTTAATTAATTGTTTGATTGGTCATGCATAGATTAGAGTAGAGTAGCATATTCTTAATCTATTGCATTATTATCTATCGGTCCTTACCTTGTAATCTGCCCTTTGGGCTTTACAATTCTTTACAACCTTTAGGTGTATATAGTTTTCATTACCAGTTTTTGAAGCTCTATCTGCAGCCAGGTGGTCTAACCCCCTCACTTCAAGGGCAAATCCATGGCTTTGAAGCTGCAATCTTGCAATTATTACACCATGATTGAGATGCCCTCTCACACCCTAAGCTTCCCAACTATGCCACCATTCAGCCAATGTTTACCGCTTTTATACTTTTGGTCTACTAGGTATACATATAATTTTGGGAATTCAAATTTGAGATTCACTGACACCTTATGCTATTATGACTTGGAGACCTTAGAGCATCATCTCCTCTTTCAAAGGCTTAGAAAAGGAAGACTTAAATCGTTCTACAAGCAGGTCTCCTCAAATGTTTCCTTTGGATTATTGAATGACCATGAGTTGTCATGTCATCTTTCAAAAGTATCAAATAAGGCAGGGTTAAATCATTCTAAAGGAGAACCCTTTTAGGTTTCGCCTTGGGAGATTTTAACATTTACAGATTGGCCCCTCCAAAGCATTTGCAAGTCACTATGAAGTTTCTTTGAATATTGAATTTTCTCTAATTTGTCAAAAGCCTTTCATGAAAAGCATTCAATGCAATCCAGAAAGAGATGGCTATCTTTCAAGAAGATGTTATTTAAAATTCTTTACACTTTCATTTTGGGTTTTTCATGACATTTGGTTAGCCCCTTATGGACCTCTCATTACATTTTCAATTGTTTGTAAAATTACCATGTAGTGTCTGCCTGCAGGATCATCCCACAGCTAATAGATTCTACAATCACCAATCTTTAGATGTTTTCGTGATAGAAAAAGAACCCAATTGACAGTCGTGGTCTTCAAAATATTCAATTCAAGCTCCTCGAGATTTGATCTTTGTCATTGTTTGTGTGTCCATGCAAAATCTCTACATTTTTTATATTTGCAAACTGCCACTTCTAAAACCATTTTAATTTCAAATAAAAAATGTCTTCTTTTGGGAACCTTAATACAAAATCACCTACATGTACAGAAAGGGAAACTATAACATTATGGAAGTTGGTATCTAAAGTTTTGTGGCGCAACTTTCAACATGCATCGACCTTTATGTACATTGACATCAAGACTTACACTTAAAATTTAAAATTTCCTCAATTTTTATACATTTCTATTCTCCATTTATTATGGAAATAGCAGTTTCCTGTAATTGTAAAAGTATCCATGCATTTGACGATAGAGAAAGCACCCAACAGACAGAGTTTTGGTCTTCAAAAAATTTAATAAAAGATCCTGAAAATTCGATCTTTGTCATTGTCTCTGTGTGCGCATACAAAATCTCCTCATTTCCTATATTTTGCAATGTCGCTTCCGAAACCACTCTATTTTCAATAACATCTATTGTATCTTCTTTTGGAAACCTTGTACAAAACCACATGTAGAGAAGGGGAAACCACAACGTTATAGAAGTTAGTATCTCCTGTTTTACAGGGGAATTTTGACATGCATTGACCTATAGGTACATTTACATCAAGATTCACACTTAAATTGTAAAATCTCCTTGATTTTTTTGCATATCTACTTTTCATTTATTATGGAGATAGCAGTTTCCTGTAAGTGTATATTTAAATAAAGTATCCATGGATTTCTTGAATCATACATTGCATCTAGGATACTTGTAAGCGGAACCACTAAGAGGTTCTAGGATTCATATTCAGCAACAAAAAATAAAAACAAAACAACAAACAGGACAATAAGAAAACTGGAAGACTACCTGTATTTTTCATTAGGGCAGCAATGTATGTCGTTTTGCCTCCAGGAGCAGCTCTGGGAATGAAACATGTACTAGTTAAATTATTATTAAAAGGTTTCTTTCAGCAGCATCCTATTTAGCTCATCCTCAAATAAAGAAATCAGCATATATGAGAACAAGCAGAATTAACATTCTATTTATTAAATCCTGAAAATTAAACTAGAAAAGGAACAGTTGTTTGATTGTACACACTATTGTAAATCCACTGTCATTTAATAATCTCCATAACAATTCAACTTCTATTAGTTATCTTACGAATGCAATTACTTATCATACGACTTACAATATCTAAATATGGCATATGCATCTTCATAGCTACTGTTTGTTCATTGCAAAGAAGAGATGGTAGACCGGTATTTACTTGAAGTTAATAGCACATTTGCATAAATGTTGATTTCATTCCATTTGTAAAGGATGTCAAGTCTATGCCTAAGCTCTATAACTTCAAGCATTGCAGACCAGTAGGAAATATCTAACAAGTAGTTCAGATATGAAATTTTCGGAATACTGATACTCATATCATGTGTGAATGCATTGGCAGCAGGTGAGAAACCTTGAAAGCCGTGGCTCAGCCATGGATTTTGAAATGCACCAACTCACATGGCTTTGTTGAATAATACAAGTACATTAACACTGTACCAGCAACCATACCTATTAGATATATCAAATAGTGATAGACTGCTACACATACAGTTCAAAGTTAGACATAAGGAGTCCGCAAAGGGCACTGAAATATCACTTGTAGATTGCAGGCAAAGAAATAATAGTCGATCCAAGCCTTAAACCTTGCCTGCAAGTACAATCCAAGCTTGAGAAAGGCTTTTTTCTTTGTTTCCTTTTGGAGAACAGGAGATTCACCAAACATCAATGCAGAGGTTGGATGGTATGTAGTGGGAGGTCACTTGTGCAACAAATTTTTGTGTCTTGCTTTAAGATTTCGGTCATATCTGTAAATTCCTTTCTTGCTGTACCACCCGCTTCTAGATATGTTTATAATTCCATGTGTGTTCTTTTAGTGATTTCTCATGACCATAACAATAAATCAAAAATGTGAGAGGCTAACTTGTGGCAGCTATCATTCTCATTCCATGCTCTATCATGGAAAACCAACTGAATAAAATTAGGGTAACAAATTATGATGAATATTGTAAATAAGAAAATGAGAAATAAAACTCCAGTTTCTAATAGTACTGTACTTACGCCATATCTACAACTCGCTCTTTTTCCTGAGGAGCCAATGCCATCACTGGCAAGAATGAGCTGGCACTTTGAAGCTGTGATCATGAAGCAAAAAATGGAACAAGCTCAAATGCATTAAATCGTTAAACTTTAATAGCATTAAATGAACTTGTTACTTGTTCCCAAACAGTAAACTTATGAATAACCTTAAATTTCAAAAGTTAGGTTATAAATGTAGTGTCAATACCATATAATGACCAGCCATGTATTCTGGAGTAGCACCTATGGGCACTTGTGTATCATATATGATCAATCCAACCTGCAACAAAGTAAACATCAGTGAATGTCACAAGAAAAACAAAACGTAGAAATCCCGAGAGAAATCAAAAGGAATTTTACCTTCAACCATTTACCCAAAGGATCAAGGTTCACCCCTCGATTAATTAGAACTCCAGCAAGATCGCGCCTCCGAGTCTGCGGAAATGTTGCATCAAGAATATGTTTTGGACATAAATTAGGCATTACAACCCTAAAGATGGCAAGAATATTCTTTCCCAAAATCAACAAGCCACAAGCTCATTGTCAAACAAATTAATAACAAATTTCCGGGCATTATCCACATTATTAATATTTATTATTTTCTCCAAAAACCAGTTACGATCTGTATTCTTTTAAATGCTTTCTAACCTTATTATGACCCGTTAATGAAACATCTAAGATACCACTATTATGTACATACAGTTGAAAATATTAGACCTTAGTTTATAGTGAAAGAAGCTCAAAATGGGCTAAGGTAAGAATAACCCATGCCATAATTTATCCTTGACCTAAAACTTGCAACCACTAAACAAGAAAAATGCTATTTTGAAGGTATGTTCAGGACAAGTACCTGGCCAGTATTCCCCAGTTGAGATCACACCCTTACTAGTGAGATTGCAATTAAATCTGTCAACTTACAAAAAACTGCGAGTCTCATTCCAAGAGAATTATTTGAGCCCTGAAGCCCTTTAGCAGGGGCTTTAAGGGACAAACATCAGACTTCCTTCAAAGAGATGGCGTTAAATTTTGGAAGCCATTTTTCACCTTATCATCTAATGTTTGTAGCGGTCAATGTGTATATAATTTTTCCTCCAATGTGGATCAAAAGGCAATTCCAAGGTTGTTTTATATTTCCATTAGGTAAATAAGACATTCTTCTTCTACATAATTTACAGATATTCAATTTCAATGTATTCCTTCAAAATCTTCTGTCCATTAAGCACTGGGTTAGCAAACCATGGAAACATTTGTGAAAAGCAAAGTACAACCTTTTACCTTTGATGAATAATGCTTTGTGAGCTACATTTACATGCTAAAATGAGAATCCTCCCTCCCACCCCCAAAATAAAAAGGCATTGGTCTTGGCAGGAAACCAGGCCTACTCATTGTTCCCAAATTTTAAACCTGCTTCCCTAGCCTTACCTTGAACTCTACATGCATCAAGCTTCTAAATTTGTCTCTCATTTCTACAAAGAAGAAGCTTTGACATTCATTAATAATACAGTTAGGAATTTCATCGCAGTTATATAGAAATCCTAAAACCCAAACCATATCAACTTATGCATCAATTTGTGTACAAATTAAGGGGTCTCGCATAGAAATAATGTGAACTTCAGGTGCAGATAATAATAGTAATGTGACATCTTCTTGCCCAAAAACAATGCAGGTCAAACTTTCCATGACATGAAAAGGGGGAACAGCAGAAAGACATAAGAAAGAACCCATTCAGATGGCAAAGACCATCAAAAAGTTAATAGCTGCAAATAGGGTGTTGGTTCAATGTTGAGATTGACAGCAACTCAGGTCATCTGCCACAGTTCTAATCTTAAAAGGTTCTTCCTGCACCTCGGCAATACATACACGGTATCAGTTGCAAGTCCTATAAAGATACCCCTTGCCATGGCTACTAAGATGCATATGAATGCAGCCCTTGCAATTGACACCTAGAAATATACGAAGAGGGAACACCTATAAGCATCCCCAAATCCTAGGAAGGTATTTGAATAGGATGATAAAATGGGGCCAAGAAAGTGGGGACAGTGACGAGAGAACGAAGGGTGGGGACACATTCTTGTGGATTATAGAAAATGCAAAGCTAAAGGTAACAAGACTACAAAAAGTGGTGATTTTTGAAGTGCATGGAGAAAGTTTGATTTGAGTAAATCTTTCAAGGAACTCTAGAAAACAAGTGATGAAATACAAGGAGAAAGTTGGTTATCCTTCTTTGAAATGTATTGTTAAGTTTGAGTGTAGTGCAGCCAGGTTGGTGTGAACCATGTTTTTAATGTCCAGCACGTTGTTGTAGCAGTACCTATAGGTGCTCACAATCGTCGTCAGTATTTGAAGTTTTAACTTTACCTCTCCTGCATACTTCATGTGTTTTATTATGCAAATCAGTATAATATTTTTTCCTTCAAACAAGAACATCCACCGAAAAATATACAGAACTCAGGTGAGCAACAAGTATTTCACTAAGGTGTAAATCAGCCATTCCAGCTCTGACCTTTAAGGTGTTTGTTCGGAGGCATGTAGGCGGAGGAGTTTCATTTGCTTCAATAAGCTCTACTGCTTCAGCAACAGGAAACATCTGAAGTTTGGAAGTCACAATTTACAGTGATTCAGCACAACATTGCCTCGTTTAAATTTTAAGAGATTCACTAAGAACAAGGGCAAAATGGTAATAAGAAAAGCACTTGAACAGAGATGAACAACAAAATTCCAGAAAGCCATGCTAAAACCTCGAGGAATGTCTGGATCAAATATTCATTGTAGCCATAATATAGAGACAAATCTGCACCAAGCCGCTCAATATAGTCCTTCCAAGTAGACCCCTTTTTCCTTAAAGCTTTGAAACTAGACAGAACTCGAACAACTGATACAAAGAAATGATAACATATAAAAAATGAGCATCATCAAACATACTTGAAATAGATAAAATAAGTGGTAACTCATAATCTCAAAAATAATGCAATAACAATCAAAAGCATTACCCTCTTTTATTCTCCTTTGAAGGTTTGGGAGGTCAGGTGGGCGCTTCCTTCTTCTTCAAGCTCCTGAAGGTCAGTCACCGACATTTTAACAAAGGCAAAGGATAAAAAGAGAACCGTCATAACCCAATTCCCTGAACATTTTGATTCTTCAGTTGCACCTCAGCATGTAGACAAAATAAGCAAATGATGAAGCAGACATCTCCCAACATGGTGTGACTGTTACATTAATATGTTCAAGCATTCTATTTCCATGCCAACAAGAGAAAAAGTAAGAATAATATAATAATTATTGAATCAAAGGAGACACACCGAGAGAAACTATTTAAAAGTCAAATGAATAACCAAAGTATACAGGAAGCTATGGTTTCAATAGCTAATTAGGGATGCCATGAAGCAAAAATCAACATGGAAGAATGATTTCATCCATATACTAGTACCCATGGGAAATAATTTGCACAAGTAGAACAGACTTGCCTCAGCCTTGGGGTTATAATGCTGCAATAGGTACTGATTGCACATACAACATAGATAATCCCAAAATCCTTAATACAAAACAAAACAAAAAAATACGAAACTAAAATCAGGTATTGGAGGGGCCTGCCAATTAAATATCCAGCTCTATTGGAATCATGCAGCAGAAGAAGAGCGATAAGCAAGCGAAGGAGCAGGATGCTGAGAAGTGTGCAAACAGAATCGAGAGGGTGAAGGTCAGGAGGAGCAAAGGAGTGGGGAAGAGAGCGTGAATCCTTTCGACTATGGGGATTAGGTGGGTTGGATTGGTGATAATCTTTCAGGTAATGTGAAGCAGGGAATGGGTTCTCCCTTAATCAAATTTGAGGGGGGTAGCAAGCTCACAATACAAAGACGGACGGAGATGCAGAAAGTCAAAGGCACAAATCGTTATAGGGGGTGTCAATGGATATTGAGGAAATCGGGATCAAAATCTCAGAAGAGACGCTGAATATTACCATCTTAGACAGTGAACTGTATGTAACTAGTGCGAATCTAGCAAAGAAAGTGCTGATTTGCAAATTTATTGGAGCATGGCCAGTGTGAGAGGAAAGGAAGTTTTGGAATACGCAGAACTAGAATGAGTGCCCTAGACCAGGGATTTGATGGCTATTCTTTCAGCTCGCATTCCAATTGACACCGGATGGAAAGAATTTTCAAAAGCAGGATTTGGTTCTTGAAAAGAGGCACTGTACGTGAGGTGCTTGTCTCCCCTGTTTAACCCCAAAGAGGAAATGATCTCAAAAGTCCCATGGATACAGTTATAGGGGGATGTCAATGCATGTCGAGTAAATCAGGATCAGAATTGCAGAAGAGACGCCAAATATTACCATCTTAGAAAGTGAACGGGATGAAATAATGCGAATCTAGCAAATAAAGTGCCAATTTGCAAATTTATTGGAGTGTAGGCAGTGTGAGAGGAATTGAAGTTTTGGAAAAGACAGAACTAGAACAAGTGCCCTAGACCAGGGATTCGATGGCTATCAGAAGGGTTCTTTCAGCTCGCATTCCAATTGACAGTGGACAGACAGGATTTTCACAAGAGGGTTTTGGTTCTTCATAGGAGGAACTGTACATGAGGTTCTTGTCTCCCCTGTTTGACCCCAACAAAGAACTGATCTCAAAAGTCCCATTATGGATCTAACTATATAAGCTACCTCCTGAATTTTGGAGGGAGGAGATATTGAGGAAAATTGCTGGAAGTATTGGGGAGGCAATATGTCTGGGCAGAGCCACAAGAGAGCAAGAATCCTCAACTTATGCCAGAATTTGTGTAAATGTCAATTTGGTGGAACCCATCCTACAAGTGATTCATCTCTGCTCTTCCCCAAGAACGTGGAAATAGGAGCTTGACTATGAATGATACATGTGTTATAGATGTAGGAGTGTTGGGCATAACATTAATTCATGTAATCTGTTACCTAACCAATCCAAGGGTATAAAGCCAGACGTTTCCAATGAGACCAAGAAGAAGGAAGTTAAGAAATTGATACTTAAAATAATAGCTACAAAACTCCAGAAAGCAATTAGATGGAGAAACCATGCGAAATTCTTTTAGAGCATCAAGAGAATGGGAAAGAAAGATTGAATTCAGAGTCCCCGGTTCATAAGGTAGTAGAGGCTGTAACTCATTTGGACAAGATACCTAATGAAATAGCAAAGGAGAATATCCAGGCTTGCTATCTCAAAAACTCCTCAAGCTAGGACTAAAATTCTTAATTCACCTGCCATAAGATCTCAACCTGATACTGGCTATCAGGCAACACATGGAAGAATACCACTGGCTCAAAAATTACAAGGTGGAGTTCAAGTAGTAGTAGAGGAAGGCAATCAGGGGACCTTAAAGACCCAAATGCCATTAAAATCCTAAGTTGGAATGTCAAGGAACTAAACTCCCCTAACAAGATTTGCTTATTAAAGCAACTCCTAGAGGAAGCAAAACCAGATATCCTTCCCCTTCAAGAGACAAAAGTGGATAAGATTGCATTTGAATCAGTGGCCAGGAGTATTTGGAGAAACTGTGAATGGACTATGTTGTGAAATCCTAAAATATTGTAAGGTCATTTCCCAATCCACTTGGATTTGGATTTTAGTAAATGGACCAGTGGAGGTGGATTGCAAGTAAGTGTTGGAAAGAGCTTGAAAAACTCAGGTGAGCTCATCAGATCTTGAAGTGGGTAGTGATTTCAATGATGTTCTCAAAGTTCAGGAAAAATATGGGAGCAGCTCCTATCCAATACTTTACCCAGTAAGCTGTGGGTTGTTAATCATTGAACCAAACTCAGGTTTATACATAGACTAATAGAAGAACAAGCTATTATGGAGAGGCTTGACAAATTTCGCCTCAGTCCAGAGTAGGGGTTTGATGACTTCAAATTTAGCTCAGACATACTACAATTTGCAAGATTAAATCATTGGTATGTGTCATGAGAGGTAAATTCGGACTCGAAACTAGAGTGGATTCCAATTAAGATGGAACTTATGTGGTTCTAAGATCCGGAGTTTGAGCCAAATCTTCACAAAAGTGGTGGGTAACAAAGGAAAAAGGGTGCAAGAGAGACATCCTTAATTAAAAATTGAAGAATGTGACAGCTAAGGTGAGGAACTGGAATAGGGGAAAATTTGGAAATGTATTTTCTGAAAAGGAATCCATAGCAGCACGCTTAAGAGAGGTTCAAAAAAGTAACATGGAGAGTGGAATAAATGAGGATAGACTGGTTAAGGAAAAGGAACTACCGATGCAACTACAGCAGGTCTTGCGAATGGAAGAAACACATTGGAAAGCAAAAGTCTAGGGTGAACTAGTTACGGGAGGGAGAAACAAATACCGTATTCTTCCATCTATCTACAATTGTACGAAGGAATATCAATAGAATTGATAAACTTACACTACCCTCAAGTAGAATTGTGCGGAAGCAAAAGGAAATCGAGGAATTAGGTCTTACATTTAATCAGGATGTGCTCTCCATTTAATCAAGATCTACTCTCAAAAGGGGATGAGGATTATAGTTTGGCCCGATATGACCTATAAGCAAATATTCTAGAAGTCACTAAGAAAGAAGATGGCATGAATTGATGAAACTAACCACTAAGGAAGAGATGCATCAGGCAGTCAGCACTATGGGAGGAAACAAAGCCCTGGCACCTGATGGATTCCAAGTAGGTTTCTTTCAAAAAAATTGGCACATGGTAGGTAAGGACTTGTGTGGGAGGTTGTTGAGGAATGTAGAAGGAAAAAAACAGTATTGAGGGAATGGAACACAATCTTCCTTACTCTCATTCCAAAAACCAAGAAAGTGGAGTTCTTTGATGCCTAGAGACCAATTTTGTTTTGTAATACCATCTATAAGATACGAAGTTGTTAACAAGAAGAATGAAGTTGCATCTACAAATTATTGTCTCTAAAACAAAAAATGGATTTGTCTTGGGAAACAGATTTTGGATGGTATTACTATAGCTCATGAGGCTATTCATTCTATCAATCGCTGGAAGAAAGGGGGCATGATGAATAAATTGGATATAAATGAAACTTATGGTCAGGTTAATTGGAGTTTTCTTATGCAAGTCTTGATGAATTAGAGGTTCTTTGAAGAGTGGACCAAGCTCATCTACAGTTGCATCTCTACAGCCTCATCCTCAATACTTATCAATAAAGTCCCGACCAATACTTTCAAGCCTCTAGAAGCCTAAGACAAGGAGATCCTATTTCTCCTTTCCTTTTCATAATTCAGGCTGAATCATTGGGAAGGATGATGAATAGCATTGCAAATAGGGGACTACTTAAAGGTTTGGAGATCACCTCAAGTCTAGGGCATATATTTCATTTACAATTTGCAGATGACACCACCTTGATTAGGGATCCATTGGTGGAAGAAGTTGAGACTATAAAGAATTTGCTGGACAAATTCGCATTGGCGGCAGGCCAAGAGGTGAATGCTGGAAAATCCAAACTATATTTCTTAAATGTCAACGAACTAGACTGTTTCGGTACGGGTACGGTATGCTGAAACGGCAAATTTTTAAAAACCTCGGGTATGGTACATGTGCGTATGCATGTGTGTGTGTGTGTATATTTAAAGAAGCATTTACATACTTATTGAAAGTTAATACTTATACAATCTATGTCGCCAGGTTCATATTCGTGTTCATGTTCAGCGAGGATAAAATTCGAAACAAATTCAGCACCCGATAAAATTTGGGGAAAAAAATTCTCAATATATTCGAGTTATTAAATATTTCAAATTTTAAAACCTATTTAAATCTAATACAATATTTTAAATTAAATTTTGAAAATTCTAACTAAATTCCTTAAGCCTTCAACCTATCTCAGTAACAAAAAAATTAAAAGAAATATAAGCCTTTTAACTTTACATATATTTTAATTAATTTAAAATATTAAAAAATAAAATTAAACCAATTTTAAACTTTATCAAAGTCTATAGTTAAAAAATTAAAATTTAAAAGAATAAAAAAAGGGAGCCACCACTAAAAGACTTACATGATAAGTGAATAAAGACAAAAGTGAATGGAGACAAAAATCTTCCACCGCCAAATACAAAGACTTATAAAAGACTAAAGACCTAATATTAAACATTTGTGCTTCGAGTAACATTTCACGAGTCTAAAAATTATCAGACTTATTGGCAGCGCAGCTCTGCAAATAGTTTCGTTTCTGAATTAGTTTTACGACTCTGAAAATCCTTACACATGCTCCACGCAGCTCCACACAGGGCGAAGAATAATCTAGATAAAAACTGTGACCGACAGCAACAAATATTATTTAGAAATTGTATGCCCTAAACTGATGACGTTTTTCAGGTTCTATAAAAACACCTAAAATACTTTGAATACACAAATTTCAGGGCATTTTTGAACGAATTTCGCTGATTTTCTTGAAAACTACCTGAATTTTGAATTTTTAGACTGAAAATCGGCGAATTCTGTGACAGAGCATACAATCATTCATGGAACATGAAAACAGATTTCAAATACTTTGAGAATTGATTTAGGGCTTTTATTTTAAGTTAGGGGCTTTTATTTTAGGTTAGGGGCTTTTATTTTTATTTTTAATATTTTAAATTGAAAATGGCGGAACTTTGGACTGGGTACGCTGCTGGTATGTACCTGCAGGCCCCAGGTATGTCTCCGAGACGTACCTGGGGCCTGCAGGTACTGCAGGCACCCACACCTACCAGGTACGTATCAGGCCTCGTACGGGGGGATACCAGGCATTTCCGGGCAGTCTAGTCAACGAAGTGACACAACATAGAACCCAAAGGATCTTGGGTTTTGAAATTGAGAATATCAGATCTTACTTAAGTATACCTCTGAGGGTTGGATACCAGGCATTTCCGGGCAGTCTAGTCAACTGACGGAGGGAAACCAGGCATTTCCGGGCAGTCTAGTGAGTGACACAACATAGAATCCAAAGGATCTTGGGTTTTGAAATTGAGAATATGTGAGATCTTACTTAAGTATACCTCTGATAGATGATAAAGTTGGTCTAGAGACATGGAAGCCAGTCCTTGATAAAATGCAGAAAAAATTGTCCGCATGGAAAGGGAAGTGATTAACTTTGGATGGGAGACATTGGATAGTCAAGTCTTCCCTTTAGGCTAGGGCGACATGTATAATGTCACTCTTTAAAATCCCAAGCTCGGTGGCCAATGCTATTAATGTTATTCAGATGAATTTCTTGTTGAATGGAACAGATGACCATAAGAGAATCAACTTCGTGGCGTGAAAGAAAGTGTGCCTCCTAAAGTTGTGGGAGGATTGGGGATAAGAGACTATAGAGCAATGAACTTATCCCTAGGTTGCAAGATACTTTGGTGTATTCATGAGAAAAGTGGGAGATTATGGAATCAGGTAATCCAAGCAAAACACCTTGACTCTCCAGATAAAAATAGACTTTTCACCCAGGAGGGCTTGCTTAGGGGGTCAGCAATCTGGAACTTCGTAAGGAGTTTTAAGGAATTCATTATGCAGAAGCTGAGATAGAAGGTGACCAATGGAGAGCAGGTAGAGTTTTAGGAGGAAGCCTGGATCAAGAAAGGAAAGCTGACCAAGGATAAAGAATTTGCAGCGCTACGACCATTTGCGTGCCAGCAATGGGGATACCAAGTATCAAATTATATCACTATGGGAAGTAGATGCAAGTGGAAGGAGTTGAATTGGCCAGAGTTGGGGCTCCAAGATAGTGGCAAAAAGCTTTTCCTTCTCTCTTGCTACCGTCTAGCCGCTGAAGAGGATGAAGGTAGATTGGTATGAATGGCACCAAAGATGGGGAGGTAACAATCAAGGAGGCATACCAGGTGGTAACCGGGCCATTGACAATTGATGTAGAATTATTCTTCTATAAGCAAGTGTGGATTGGGTATGGGCTGCCCAAAGCCAACACCTTTTCTTTGGTTAGCCACCCTTGAGAAGGCCCTGACTTACAATAAATGATAGAGAGAACTTCATGTACCCTCTATATGCTTGTCGTGCAGGGAAAATAATGAATCGAGCAACCACATTATTATCCATTGTTCATTTGATCGAAAGATATGGGTCAAATGGAAGCAGAATTGGCAGGCCAGCTTGGTACTGCCAAATTCAATAAGATCTTTGTTGGAGCAATGGCATCTAAAAAATTAAGAACGATTTACTTTTTAAAATATGGCAAAATTCTCCCACAATCATTATATGGAATATCTTGCTCGAAAGGAATCGGAGAATTTCCAAAGAAAAATCCCAATCTGCCCCTCAAGTGGGATAAAATTGAAGTTAAAATCTTTAAAGTCTGCCTAGAAAACACAAAAGGAATGGAAGCGGTGCGGGAAGAGGAAGGAAAATGGTGTAAAGTATAGCCCCTTTCTCATAGAATCATAAGAGGTTGCTCCCTGATAACTGGTGGGTCAAGAGGGTGACGAAAAAATGATAACTTTGCGGTCTCCGCCAACAAAGGGATTTATTAAATTAACTTTTGATGGTGCAGGGAAAGGGAATATGGGGTCAAGATGAGGCAGATGTGTGTTTCAAGATGAAGTAGAACAGACGATTTTGATGTTTGCAATCAATATATTGGCATTGGGACAAATAACCGAATGAGAGGACTAGCCTTGTTAAGGGGCTGGAGGCATCAGTGTTGAGGGGATGGAAACACCTTATTGTCGAAGGGACCTCACAGATTTGGATTAATGGGGCAAACAAGGATAAGATTGAATCTTAACAACTAGAGGCTATTCAAGAAGAAACCCGATGGCTAGTGAATCAGCTAGACGAGGTAAAATTTGTGTTCATAAAAAGGCAAAGGGCATGGAATCAGGTGGCTGATAAGGCTGTTAACATTGGACTGCAACTCCTATCTTCGAGTGGAGTTCCGAATCAATTTTGGAGGACTAATTTACCTGCAGAGTTGGGAAAATTGGATGGTCGATGCTATGAATTTCTTCTCTAAGTAAATTAGGAGTGGAATGAGGGAATGGGCACAGAATGGAATAGGAAAAATCAAGCTCCTCGAAACATTTAGGTAAGGGCTTCCCTAGTGATCTATTTCCCATCACCATGATATATGATGTGATGGGCAAGAGTGTCCAGTCATTCCTCAAAGTGACAGGGTCGGAGGAAGATGGAGTCATTAATGTTTCGCTTGTGTGAGGCGTCCCCAAATTGCTGCCTGTGGGAAATTCATGGATTGGTGTATGCCGGAGAGTGCCTCCTTGTAAAGTGTGTAGACGTTTCCAAATTAGCTCACCCCCTGATAAAGAAGTGATCATGGATGCAAGGGATGATAGGATTAATAAGGAGAAAGTGGAAATGCGGATAGACAGGATAGGGAGGAATGATAAAGAGCATAGAGCAGAGAATATAAAAAGGAAGAGAGAGGTGACAGGTGAGGACACAGATGTACCTTTGCAGAATTTCTGAATAGGGAAATCAAGAACTGAAAAATGGGAGCATGGTTGGGCAGGGCTTGGACAGTAACAAAGGAGTTTAATGAGAATGATGATATTAAGTTGGAAAACCACGTGCGAGGCATTATGGTTGACCCAAAGCAATCATCGTAGTGCTGCAATTTCCTGGGTAGCACCAAAATTTATAATGCAGAGGATGGTTCACGAGTCAGAACTGATTGGCTCAAGTTTGCTTATTTGGATGGCTACAAAAAATCAGCAAAGATAGACAGGACCACATTGGCACAAGAGAGTCCAGTTAGTTGGTGGCGATTGTATGGACCTGCAGGATTGCTACGTACACTTGCTATTCGTCTTCTTTCTCAGGTTTCTAGTTCCTCTGCTTCTGAGAGGAATTGGTCAACATATGGGTGGATCCACTCTCTTAAGAGGAACAGACTTACCTCTAAGAGAGCAAGAGAAACTTGTTGTTGTACATAGTGTCTTGCGTCTCATGGATTGCAAGACACCTACGTACAAGGAGACCCCAACATTGCGGTGGGATGTGGATCCTGAGGATTCAAGGCAGATTGATGAAGATCAGGAGCAGCGAGGATTGGTTGATATCTCCTTTGCAAATGCAGATGATGCTGATACAGATACTTCTAGTGAGGAGGAGCGGTTCGCAAGTGTTCCTTCAGAGGGCTCTGATAGTGATTTTTGAGTTGTCACTTGTCATTTTGGTTATGTAATGTCATATAATGATATATGTACTTTTGAGTTATATGACTACGAGTTTATGACATAATATTTCATAGCATATGTAGGTGTACTCTTCTCATGTTGATTATTGAAGAGTAAGACTTGTTTTTAATTTTCAACTTTAGTCTTTCATTGTCATGTTGAAGTTTTGAACATTGAATATAATATATATATAGCATTTTGGGCCTTGGCTTATGTGATGAATAATTGGATTAATCATTAATGGTTTCAATCTTCAAACTTTCAATTTTAAGTCTTAGTTTATTGAATTATTCATGTTATATTTGTAAAATTAATAAATTATATATATTTTTTATTAGCCGTCCCCCACCGTCCCCAAATTTTCAAAAACTTTGTCGTCCCCGAAACCCCATCCCGCCGTTCCGGAGTCTTAGGTAACTATGGATGTATGGGATTCTAGAATTTATGAATGGTTTGTAAACATGTATGAACATTTTACTCACACAAGTAGTTATGGTTACAAAATACATGTGGCAATGGGTGTGACTGGCACTTCATATGCATATGCACTGTATGAGTATGACCACACACAATCTTGAGTTTTTCAAGGCAAGGCACTTTAATGGAAGTCTACTCACTACATAACAACTATGAGGCACCTCACTCACGGAAGTAGATGGCTTGGGTGGAGACATAAGCTTAAGGCATGGAACCCACTTGCACTTCAGAACCAGCAGTAGCCTGTAGTGTGTGAGGTTGACGGTCAGATGAATACAGTCTGTAGAATCATACATAACAGGATAAGCTTCGAGCTTTTGGAGATGCGCACACCACCATTAGACCTGAGCGCAAGCACAGATACATGGGCAGCAAAGTACAGTTGTGCCTAGGACGCACTCTATTAGGCCATGGCAGATTGTGTATCCGAGTAGTGCTCTTTTATGGGTGGAAATGGGAGAAGGCAGGGAGGTGGAGGCCAAATCCCCATTAACTTCCTTGTCGTCCTCCTTTCTTAATTGGCATGATATTATACTTCTGTCATGTGTGGTACTATTGTGATAATAGTCCACCTGTTTTTTTTAACGATCTATCTAGGTGAGCGTAGCGCATAATAAATTATATAAATACATAAATAAACATAAGCTAGTGAGTATGCCATCTTTTACAGTCTTCAATCAAAAACCGCAAAGCCCCCAACCATATACCCCGAATAAATATGGTGAATAACAAATAAACATAAATAAATGTCTGCAAACATGATAATCGTGAACCCTAAATCTTGAGAAAAAAGCAAGTACTTGGGCAGTGGGCAATGTGAAATCATCGGGCTCTTGCTGAATATTCAACTGCAATTCAGCGTCTGCATCCTCCTGCTCTCTTGTTCTTTCCGCATCCAAAATACGAGACTTCTTTTCTATGTCCAACTCCTCCTCTTCGCTTTCTTCTGCATTAAAATGCATCTAGAAGTGAAAAAAAAGAGCTTACCAACAAACAGAAGCTGTATTAAGTTCAACAATGGCTTGCCTTGATCTGAATCGTCAGCGCTGAGCTTGTCCCCCTCGATAAAATCGTCTCTGAGCGGTTCACCATCAGATGAAATATCACTGTCAACGCCAATGAGATTAAATTCTTCTTCTTCCTTATCAGAGGCAGAGGCAGAGGCGGCGTCGTCTTCTTCAAACAAGTTGCTTTTGCTTCTACTGTGAGGTTGAATGGAATCGATATGTTGAGCAACTTTCTTCTTCTTTGGAGCGTTAGGATGAAGCTTTTTCACAGCTCCCCCCTTACGTTTGTTCGTCAGACCAGCCATGGCTGAGAGGAGTTCAGATGGGAGTCGAACCTCTGATGATTCTACACCCTATACCTAAGATACTCGTTAAAAGAATATTTGTTATTTGCATCAAAATATTAGGTATACAAATTGCAAACGTTTTTTTCTCCATTTCTTTTTATTCCGTTAAAGAATAGCTTGATTTCACAATTTTAGGTCTTATTTCACCTGAAATTAGAAAAAATGAAGAGAGAAAAAACAAATTGAATATATAGTGGCACTTAAATCACATATAGTAGCAACACCATCTATAGGACTCGTGAGAGGTTGATAGACACATATAGTTTTATTGAAAGGATTACATTTCTTATAATTGCACTTAGTGTGTTCTTTATCAAATAATTGCATGAATCAAGTTTTTTTATAAGCAAATAATTATGCCGAAGGCGTCTCCTATGAGGGACTCATTGTTGGAAAGAGTCAAGTCTTTCCAGATAATTTTTCCATGTCCATTTTCCCGGACATGTTTATTATTGTCTCTGATACTACTTTGTAGCAACACTATTTCACCTAATGCACCCAACAAAAATACAATCTTATCGATTTGCCTTAGGTATGATACTCCGAGTCTATGCAAGAATAAAAAGTTTGGAACAAGGTGTGGACATCCACAAAAGCAAGAGAGAGTTACGTCATATGTTTTACTTACAGGTGCCCTGCAAGATATCAGATCTACCATATCAAAGCCATCACCCCTTGTTCTACGAGATTTACGTTCTATGACAAATTAATGCAAAGGGTATAAGAAATCAAGGAACCTCAAAGTATGAGAGGGTTTAAGTGACCTTCGGATGATGACAATGATAACGATGATACGGGTGCAAAAGGAGTGATCCTCTCCACTGTGAGTTTGGTGACCTACACAACAAAGAGAACTAAACAAGAAAATGATTAACAATAAAGATGATGGGTTGCCTGACGATGTCAGTCTTGGGAAAGCAACAGCTTCCTAGGATGGATGTCAACTCACATTTTGATGATAAAGATTTGATAAATGATAACCGATGGAAAGATGCAAATAATGATCTAAGATATACATGATATGTTAGGAATGTTGAAATGATGATCTGATAATGAAAGATCCTTGAAAAACAAAGCAAACCTGAGTGGGTCGACGACAACCAGATCCGATCAAGACAAATGACGAACAACAATGACCTAGACAGAGTTGAAGGATGAACAAGAACAGAGCTGAATTCTGTTCTGAAGCGTTGAATCTGGTGTAGAAATAATGATGAGCAAAGATGATGCAACTGGGAGTAGATCGTCGATACTACGGGCGCTAAGTAAGGTCAAGCGGCAACGAATCGAAGTCGAGTCGATAGTGATCGAGGCTAAGAAAACTAGATCATGGGTGATAAACAAGTGGGTGGCTAAGATAGAAGGCTCGAATGAAGGAGAGGTCATGGAACATAAGCGAGATGAGTATGCAAATAGAAAACAAGGTCAACATAGGGTGGATCACGGCGATCGAGATGGGGTCAATGGTGCAATGAATCAAGATTTGGGATTGAACGAGGCTGGATGGGTGGCGAAAAAAAAGGACATGCAAAGGATCGGGGGTGTTAACAAACAAACATAGCTCTAGGGCTAGGGCTATCTCATGAAATATCTCTAAGCAATATGAATCTTCAAAACTTTATCGATAACATGCAAGAGAGTGCCAATGAAGCTCCAATCTTTTGGTTATTGATCACAAGGATGAGTGAGAGCAACTCAAAATCACAAAGAAGCTCAAAATCAAATTTTCAATCATTTGGGAGGAGGGTTAGGGGTGTATAAATAGGGTCAATGGTGACTGGATGAGTCATTGGTGACCTGGAGTAGACTACGAGTTAGGTAGGCAGAGTTCATATTTGATTTCGGGAAATAGAAGTGTTAATAAGGTGGGAATGGGTGACGAGTTGTTTCATGGCTACATGAAGAAGTTAGGGGGAGTGAAAAGGGGAAAATGGGAAGATGGTGGTGAGTTATTTAAGGGTAGATGAGAAATTTAAGGGATGGGGGATAAATAATAATATTATTATTATTTAATGTGAGAATGGTGTAATTAATGGGAAATTAGGTGGGTTTAGGGATGAATTAGCATAATAAAATAATATTAAGGTGGGAATGGGATGGGTGATTAAAATAATAGGTAGTATTAATGGGTACTTAGACAAGGTTAGGGATGATAAGGGGTTTAATAATAATGGGATGGGATTAAGGTATGATGAAAGGAATTAAGAGGAGAAATGAGAGGGACATGAGCATTTGGGGGAGATGAAAGGCATTTGAAGGAGGAAGGGGAGAGTGATGTGTGAGATGATGATAAAAAGGAGCGATCATGACGGGGACCAACATACCGAAAAGTGGTGTCTACATTTGCCCTTTTTGTTAAGCCTTGAGTCAAAGCAAGTTCGCGAGGAAAAAACTAAAAGTGAATATGAAAGGTGATGGTTGTGGTGCTCCCCTCAAACTAGGGATCAATGACATAAAGGGGAGTCGATCACAAGTTTGAAAGAGATAGATGGAGGGGAAAAAGAGTGGGAAAAGAGATAGAAAAATGCCCAAGTGAAAGGGGATGATCGGTGATGGGACAAAAGACGAGAATATGGCGATGACCTTGAAAACACATTAATAAGATCATAGACGACCTACGATAGAGGCGTCGTTAATGACCTACGGACCCTATGCGTCAACAAAAGCCACTGCAAGATGGATGTACAAGATGTGGGACCAATGGGTCAAAGGTAGACATCAAGAGTATGTGCAAACAAATGTGAGGATTAGTCAAAAAGATGGTTTGACCGATGGTTGGGTGATAAAATGGGGCAAGGAACATGCGTTGTTGTCCTGCAAGCATGAGGAAGTGAAAAATATGCATCCTGGGTGGGATGAGGATAAAAGATGGCCATGGATGTGGGCTTTTAAGATGAACAATGGTGCCCCAAGAAGTGCACTATGATGGCCATGAAGCGGGCTACAAAATATAAGATAGATAGATCCGATAAGTCTAAGTGTGTTATGGGTGACACACAAGTTTAAGGTAAGGGAAGGATAATGTAATGATGTGAATGATCAAAAAGATAGAAAGAGAACAAGATTAGGGTTTGGGTCGATGACAATTGAGCGAGTCACCGAGGACTGGGATTAGGTTGTCGACGACTTGGACGAGTCAATGGCGATCGTATCACCAAGCGCCTATATAAGCAACTCGAGCATCCAAAGGATCTCATTTAAGGATTGTTATGTATGTGGGGTTTTTGTTACACTATTGGGCATATGAGCACATAGTTGTAGTGAGGCCACCAGGGATTCCATGGGTGATCAAGACCATAGAGATGACAAAGTGGGTTTTCTAAGGTGGCGAGTGGATCACATATATGGAGACAAGGCGTGAGGGGAGGAGTGGTATGAGGACAAATTGGGGAGGTTGGATGTAGAGGAGGTTAGATGGAGGTCATACAGAGACTTCCCATCATGGTCGGAGACATATGTGTAACTTGTGAGTTTGAGGAGGGTGAGGTGGGTGCGGGGAAGAGGCCCGAGATGAAGAGTGATGTGGAGATGGTTGGGGCACCTATCGATATAGGCAAAATGAGACAAAGAGGCACTTTCCTGTGCGTATGATGGTGGATCCACTAGATGAGGAGAGAGATCCCTAGGATGATGATGATGATGTGGGTGTAGGAGAGGTCTATATGGATTGGTGGACTCGGCAGGTGGGTGGCGAAGGCCACCGAGGAGAGGGCACAGGTAATATATGGGGAGGAGGAGGCGACGCCTACAGGAGAGGAGAAGGTAGCACCTAGAGGAGAGGGCGGGGATGGAGGAGCAAGCTGAGATAGCCCACCTTAAGGAGGAGTTATATACACTACAGAGAGGGATGTCGCACGACATGAGGTTGTAGGATTATGCCAGAGAGAGACTAGGTCATGCATGAGTGGGACCGATACCGTAGATAGAGGGAGACCTACAAGGCCAGGTTTAGAGATCTTGGATCCATTATCAGCATCAAGGAGTGAGGCTCTAGAGGCTTCATAGGGAGTTGACTAGATGGCTCCGCTTAGTAATGTCTCACTATAGCAGTACAAGGCAATGGGTGCAAAGGTGCGCTACTATGAGCACGTAGTTACATCTAGACTACTACAGTGTGCACCATGGTATGTGACCTATCTAGCAGGAGTGAAGAGCAAGGAGATCAACACAACCAATGATGTTGGGTAGACACGATGAGCATGGCGCAACCAAGGTGTGATTGAGGAGGAGATAGCGGGAAGGCTCCCGCATCATAAGGACTTAGGTTATCTGATGTGTTAATCACTGATTAGAGGGTGAACATGATATGTACATGATTTAGATGACATGATGTATTTTTTTTGAGATAGAGCCCAAGTAGAGGCCTATCACGAGATGTATGGACATTCTTTTATTATGATATATATATATATATATATATATATATATATATATATATATATATATATATATATACATATGATTTTGTCATGGCTTATATGTGTTGTGTGATGATGTATATGATGGATTTTATCATATTATGGATGATGATTTACATGTTGGATGTGATGTGATGCATATTTATGGTGTGATTTTTAACCACTTAATTTGATGTGATGTTTTGATTATATCTTAGATTAGATGCTAACATGGAAATGTGATTTAAATGATTTGATGTGATGATATGATAAATGTTGTAATATATGGATGACAATTGTTTTAATGTTAGATGTTGATATATGATGGTTATAATAAATGTTGATTAGGAAATGATATGATAAATGGTAGATGTAAGATGACATAGATTGGAATATATGTGATGGGTTTATATGGAAACACAATAAATGTTTAGATGTAAGGGATGATGTAGGTATAGGTGATGTTATTGATTAGATGAGCTTAGATGTTTAGGTTAAATAATGTGCTAGATAGTATATCGGAACTAATATGGAGGATTGGATATGGATGGAAAAGTTGAGATAATGGAAGGGAAAAGGGAAAGGGTGCGACCTTGACAAGGTGACCCAAACATGAGAAAGTACACTTTGTCAGGGAGAGGAGTGTACGTGGAAAAGATGCTTGTGAATTGGATTAGAGCCACCTAGGGCATGATTCTACACACACACACACACAAAGAACTACATGGAGTCTCAAACGTAGTGTAGCACCGGATCATAAGTTCACTCAGTCGGGTGATTGTCGAAGTGGTCACCCAACTCCCCATTTACATCTTTTTCTTTTTAGTATTTGATGTGTTTTGGGTTTTGCAAGTGTTCTTTCTCTTTATAGGTTAAGCAAATCTTGCGGACTTAGTGCGACATACATGCGATCAACAACGAAGGATAGTGACATAGAAGCAACATTGTAAAAATCATTTTATGAGGTTATGAGTTTTCATAGCACCCAACAAAGTGGTCTAAAATGCCCAGCGCCCTAACCAAGTCCAAACGCCCTGATCAACCCTATTCGATAGTTTACATATTTTTGGGCTCGGTTGTGGAATGATCCGCCTTCTGTTCTCCATCAGTTTTCCAGCTCGACATAGCTTTGGGATTATGCTAAATTAAGCTAAGTACCTTATCCCTTTTCTTACACATAGGGTTTCAAATTAAATTGTTTATTACTTAGGTCAAATCCATACTTCATTGTAATATCTATTGCATCGTGACTTTGAAATTATGATCTAACATTTATTTTCAATATTTGTTAAATCATTTATATGGTCTAATCCAAATTGGGGAGCAAGCTTTCCACGTTGGATCCTTTCTAGAGTAGTGACATTTTGATTAAAAGGAATAAGGGAGAAGGGACACAATGTCATTAGTGTCTATGGGGATGATGGATGAAGAATGGGATGGATTGATGTGCATGGGAGATGTAGAAGGAGTGTGTGAGGGAGAACTAAGAGTGATGAGTGGACACTCCCCTAGTGAGAAATGCCATGTTATGTTAGATAATTTGGATATAGATATGGATACCACAGGGGATGGGGAGGCTCGTTAGAAAGAGGAGTGGTGGTAACTCTATGTTTTGGTGGGATTGGTGACTCGAGGATCATGAGGGTGAGACCAAGTGGTGATATAAACGACATCGATGAAGAACGAGGGAATTTCTTTAGAAGGGGTATAGTTGGGAGGAGGGATTGTGACGAAGGATGTGGATGTAGGAATAGATTTAGATGCCTCAAGAGATGTGGATTTGACTTGAGGATTGGCCTTTGATGTGGATGATGTGGGAGGAAGAGGGTGGTCTTCTTGGATGATGACATCAACTTATTTTATGAGATTGTGGATGAGGGTGTGAAAGGCCTTGCAACACTCGTGTCATGTTTAGGGGTACGATGACAAGCATAAATGGCATTAGAATCAAACCACGTGGGATTCCGCCCATGGAGTCAAATGGCTTGATGGGTGGAAGGGTATGATTGCGAGATGCCTAGATGAGATGTTGAAGGATGTCAAGATAAGACCTGGTGAAAGTCTTTAAAGAAGGGGTAATGGGTGGTGAATGATGTAGGAGAGGTAGATGAAGACAAGCGAGATGCCTTACTCTTGTTAGGCTTGATAGGGGCCTTAGATCCTAATTTAGATTTGAAAGGAGGAGTGGATGACTTTATTCAAAATGAGAGGGGACATAGATGACTTGGATGGTTTTGATTGAGATGGGGTAGCGGGGAATACCTTTGGTAAAGGGTGTGGTCCCAAAATGGATGGAGGATGGCCCAAACTAGATGATGAGGTGTTAGATTGTTTAGATGGTCTAGATCGTTGGGGTTGCAATATATATTTTGAAGATGATGGAGGATGGAAGGGGCTTTTGGATAATATGATTGATGAGGTCAAAAGAGGTTGTCAGAGATTTTGTGGGTTTGAGAAGTGTGGATGGAGGGGTTGGGGGACTTGATGATAGTTAGGATGAGATGGGAATGTGACTTGTGGTGAATCAAGGGGGATGTCTACTTGGTAGAGGTCAAGGGTGATGTGGATGTGGACAAAGACTCGAATGTTGATGTAGATGTGGATTTGATTGTATATGTGGATAAGGCGGGAATGTAAAAGTAGACATGGATATAGAGATAAATGTTGGAGTAGATGTGGGAACATATGTAGTTGTGGATGTGGTCGATGCGGTTGTAGTTGATGTAGATAAGGGCATAAAAGGTGATGTAAATGTAGGGATGGGTGTAGAAATAGGTGTTGAGATAGGTATGGATGTGAAAAATGTAGATGGAACATGTGTGGGAATATAAGCAAACATTGGTAGGAGGGTAGATGTACTCATAGATAGGAAATATATGTGGTAAGATAGATGTCAGTGGAATGGGGATAGGTGAAGTAGATGTAATAGATGTGGATGTAGGTATAACGAGTGTGGATAAAGAAGTAGACATAGATGTAGAGGTCGACGAGATTAAAACAAATGCAGGATCAGTTGATGCAATAGAGTAAAGAGGATAATGGATGAGGTTGGAGAAGTTGAATCCCGACCCAAGGTATTAATCATGTAAGTGTTGGGTATTTGAGATGTAGCAGGATCAACTTGTTTGTTTGGTGCATGATTATAAAAGGGTTGTCTAAATACATCCAAAGGTTAGTTGGGGGAGCATTAAGATTGTCCATTTGAAGTTCCCTTGGTCGATAAGGCATTGAACGCAGGCCTTTGAAGGTACGACACTTTTTAATGTCATGACCATAGACCTAATGGTGTTTTAATAGTGGTCCTCACAAAACCATGCGGGTTTGGGATGTGAATTATCTATGGGGCGTAGATTAGAGGAAGGTAGAAGAGGCGTGTGCAACCATAATCTTGTCAAATATAGAACTATAAGACTCCCCTGAGGGGCATAGTTAGGAGTGGGCCGAGGAGCTCTCTCCGGAGGCTCAAAAGAGAATGTACACGTATAAGAGGATTTTACAACAACAACATTGGTTATGTTCAGTAGACTTGTCATTAGGAGGAAAGGATTATTTAGAAAATCAATTTTAGGTTTATTAGATTTGATTTTCACATGGCCTTGCTCAAGGGTAGGAAGTTATAGTTTACGAGCCATTGTGAAAGCTTCTTCAAATCTCTAAAAGGATTGGATATGAAGGGTAGAAGAAATGTGGTTGGCACATGATCAAGAAAAGAGTTCAATTAGCTCAATTTGGGGAAGAGAAAAATGACAATGGTTAATGAGATCCCGCTACCCAGCAACGAAATATGTGATGGATACGAATTCAAACTGTTTAATGGCATATAGGTTGGTGATAGTGATTTTATGACCGATGTTAATAGAGAAATGTTCTAAAAAGAGCTACGTGAGTTACATGAAGGAGAAGAGGGAATTTTGGGGGATGTCGCTATACCAATCCAAGGTGGACCAAGCTAACGACATGGGGAAAGTATGAAGTATGAGGTCTTGATCATTAGCGATGAGGCAACATGCATGTCGAAGGCATGGAGGTACTTCGAGGGTCCTCCTTTTGTTAAATTTAGAGAACTTAGGAATTTTCCAATGAGGAGGATATGGCTTGATGGGGACAAAAGGATGGATGGGCTCATTAGAAATTTGGTCACATGTGTATGAGCTCTTGGGACCCAGTATCGACCTTCAAATTGGTCAACCTTCTCATCAATGCTTGTATGGGGTCATTAGAGGTAGATGGATGAGAGGTCGAAGGATGATGTTGTTGGATGTAAGAAGTGGACGGGTTGGATTGAGGATAATATCAATAGTGTTGAGAATAGGTAGGGGTGTTTGAAGGTAGTTAATAAGGGGGAGATAAGTGAAAAGCTACGATTGGATGGGCTCGAGAGATCGGTTGTTTAGAGATGTAAGCGTAGGGGTGGGTCGATGATAATGGTTGTTGAGAGATGAGGATATTAAATTGGGTTTGGATAAGATGAGTTAGGATATGTGTGTGAGGGGGTTGAGATGTTTGGATAGGGTGAAGAGGGGTTATATATTAAAAACCACCTTAGGGGGAGGTTGATGAGTTTGAATAGATTCTAATGGGTGGGGTTGTGAGATAGCAACACTTGTATGGATTTGGGAGGTAGAGAAGGGTAGATGGGTAGACTACGGGAAAAATAGTCACGAAGGACCATGATGTAGGAGAATCACTCCTTACATATAAATAAGTCATGTAGACATTGGTTTCGGCTCATCAAGTGTGATAAAGAACATCTTAGAGGTCATTAGGTGTCATTTAGTAGTTTTTGTTGGTGTATAGGCTTTTCAAAATTCAAAAGAGGCATTGTCCCTCCTAGATGCAAATTTTAAATTGAGGAGCTATTTTGGCTTGATTTGATATTGTAATTCATTCTTGAAGGTTGAGAACTTTGTAAGAGGGTGGAATGAGGCAAAAAGTGGTGTATTGGGTTCTCTTTAGGTCATGAATCATGAAATGAGTTAGTCATGTTAAACTTCATACATGTTAGGTAAGAGTAACCTCTTAGAGTGGAATCTCATCATAAACCATGCAATGTAATTGATCAAGCATAATGTAACTGAAAATACTCATTCTATATGGATATGAATCAAAGTGTAAGGTTCTAAGAGGAACATTGGAGGAAAAAGACTCGCTTTATGATTGTTTTGGCATGTAATCTTGGATGAATGCGTGTTTGTATTCTTGTAAGGTTATAACCATTAAATCTTGTACTTTTGTTTATGAAATGAGTTATGACTGATATATGATGGATCCTTATGTGGTTATGATAGTTGTAGAGTTTGCTTTGCGGATGGAAGAAACTTATGATCTTGCTCAAGCTTGCATTCTCTTATAGTAGCTCATTTAAGACTTATGCATGAAAGTTTGTATTGATGAGATTTTTATACAAGGTACGAACCAAGTAAAACCTATGCATGTAATTGTAAAATACCTTATACTTAGAAGGAGGATATGTGAAGACTCCTTTTCGTAAGATTTGCATGTTTTCTTTACTTGTGTATTAATGCATGTTGGAAGATTGTGACACTCTGGATCAGTGGTAAGAGCTTTCTTACTTAACCAAGTCTGTGTGTTATGACCATATAGGAAATATATTGTTTTGTAACCATTGAGGGTGAGATATTTCATGTGTGGGCTTTGGTATAGGAGGATCATGTGTGGCAAAATAATTATCTAACAATGGATTGTTATGTTTTGTGCCTTATAGACTCCATCGGTAGGCCTAAGATATTACATATACAACTATGAGAGGAAGCTATTGAATGATCCATAGGGAATGTATGCTTGAGACCTCATAAAAGAAAGAAAAAGGCTTTCTAGAAGGAATCTATGAGTAGAGATTGTTACTAGAAATATGACTTTGTTCCTCGATGGATTACGCTTTTCACTTTTTAACTAATGGAGAATCCACATATTCTTAAGAATGGGAAAGCTATTTATTTTCATTGTGAAGTAAACCATGTGAATAATGATGAAATAATCATGAGGACCAAGTCTTAGACCATAGAAACAAGAAATTTTCATATATAAAGAGTTTATTACCTTATGGGCTCCCTTACAAAGTGAACAATTAGGGTTTGTAGGAAGTTTATTGGTTGAGGCCCTTACACATGGAGTCTACACTTGTAATTTGAAAGTAATCACTATGGTTGGGTAAGGAAAGAGATTAAAAAGGAAATTTAGAGTTTTAGTGGCTAACATTGGAGAAATTAATAACAATCTCATTCTTGGGACGGTTGACGACCAGAGACCTAGTTTGAGGAGTCCAACTACAAAGGAAGTGGTAGCAATATGAGGAGTTTAAGCCCTGTGTTTAGTACATAGAAGGAGTAAGGAAAAGGTTACCCAAAAGGGTTGGGTTTGGATTTTGAAACCCTATATATGTGAGATTAAGTCCGACAGAGCTCGGGAACAAGGCTAGAAGAGTTGGGTAGGCTTTAAGGTAGAAAAGAAGGTTTGAGAGAGATGCACAAAGAGTTAGGTCTTGAGATTTTCATCACACCTCTAGGTTGGTAAAATATTCTTAAAAATGTGTTCACCTTGTTGGTGTACCCCTAGAAGCATCTAACCTTGAACTAAGAAAAAATTATTGTCTTAAGGACTCAAGTGGCAAGTTTTAGCAAGATAGAGGGAAGAAGATCCTTGTACACATTTATATCAGTTAAATGATTTTAGAACAATTTTTTAATCTTTGAGACAAAGTACAAACATGAAAAATATATAGTAAAGGCTAAAGAGTAAGGAGGCTTAATTTTGGAGGTAAGACTAAGAAGACTAGTGAAAGTAAGAATACACAAGATAAGAAGTGGCGGAAACTTTTTGACAAGGGGGAAATTAGAGGCTAAATTGTCATTGTTAAAGGTGTATGTTGCACGGAAAAAATGTATTAAGTATAGACCGTGCGTGAGGGTTTAAGGCGCGCGTGCAAGGTAGGCATGAAGGTGAGCGCGTAAGGCAAAACAAACATTGTGTGAAGGCTCGTGCCTAAGGAAGAAACATTTGGGACTTAGTCAATTTTGGGGCCATGGGCTAAAAATAGATAATGTCGAGATTGAGTGGTGTTCAAGCAATGTTCCAGATTTAGAAGAGAGCATGAAGACTTAGAGATGAAGGAACATCTATTTTGGGATAGAGCACATGCAAGGTAAAGATTAAGGGTCATGCAGAGTTCGAGCTAATAATAGGATTAAAGCAAAGGTTATTTATAGATTCAACCTATTATTAGGCAAGATGCATGTGTTCTAAGTTGCTTTGTATCTACGTATGGCTATTTTGAGCATGCAATCTATTTTGAGATGCATGGGTGGTGAAGGGCAAGTCCCCACCCCTATATATGTTAGTCGATTTGCATTGTTTTAAGGACACTTTGTATGTATCAGTAGAGTTATGTTGCCTTGATATACTAGCGCTCATGACTTCTCGGTTATTTTGATTATGTATTTAGCTTATGCTACTTCATGAATTAATGTAATGGATAATTGTGGATGGTTTTTTTAATAGATGTGTATGATCATGGTATTTGTATGTTTAATTTGATCTTAGTTATGGTTTGATTCATTATGGTCAATGGTTGTGATCTGATTTATGTTATATTTTGCACTTCAAGTGAGCGTTCAGATCTATTTGAATGAAGTGCCGCACGCCTAAGCATTCAAGTGGAAAAACAAGACTACATTTTCATTCCGTTGTCAAGACCTCTTTTAAACTATTTGTCATGATGTTGCATGATGATGGCATATCGATTGAATCTTGCGGCCATTGAAGATTGGGTAGACAAAGGACAAGATCAATTTGCATGAAGATATGGTTCTGGACCTAATTTCAATGCACATAAGTGGGTGGAAGATAATCTATATCATGAGCTCTATGAGATGTTTTTTAGCCTTTTTCCTATAGAATTGTATGAGTGGTTGTCAACATATGCATCAAAGAAAAAATGGAGTTGCTGAGATCCGGGTGGTTTGGACGCAGGAAGATTACCAAACTTTGTTTGATGCAGATGAACCTTGGACATGTGTTGTAGATCATTGGTGGGCTGGTGTTGTGCACAGTTATACTTTGGAGTATGTTGTTTCTACGTATTATTATCTGGAAGTTGTTGAGTTTGAATTTTTATGCGAGCCCAAAGGATCTTATATTCACATTATTCCTTTGATAATTAAGATCTTCATGACAATGTTGATCTTAGAGAGCCTACCTATGGATAGTTAAACATACCACTGCATGCAGGGGCAAGAGCATGTATGGTGAAATATGGCAAACCTTGCAGCAGAAAGACACTGAGAAGAAAGGCGACTCAAGTATAATGAAGTGTGAGAGAGCAAATTGGTGAAGCAACATGATATTGAGGAGTCTGTGGAGTTTCAAAGGATGATTTCTTGTGAAGTATTTGAAGCTCAAGTGAAAGATGTGGAGCTGGAGAATCAGACTCTCCCCCACTTAGGCAAGCACAATAGAGAATCCCCTTTGAATTTTGATGAGAGTGCATTAAAGGAGGAAAGATTGAGGACCGTGTGTGTGTATTTGATCACACCGACAACCTAGCCCTGCGCTTTGGTGTTCCAGTTCTAGAAGTAATCATTGATAAGTAGGTGAGTGTAGGTAATCCAATAGCTTCAGGTAGATATCATTTTCCTTTAAATATAGAAGTACATCAAACAAAACATACACCTATCGCAGACAAACATCATCTTTGTTGTTGAAGGCCCGATTAGAGGAATATTTTCTGGCACGTCATCAAGATAGAGTGTGGGAACGCATAATATTGGAAATACGTTTGGAAGTATTACAACTTAGAGATGGGGAGTTCAATTTAACACTACAATTGGGACCGGGAAGTACATCCATTTAACACTACGGGAGGTGGATCGGGAGGATCAAGAGGATTAAGTGGACATGGAGTTGGAGGAAATAATGGTGGGGCTCTGCACAGATTGGACAAGGTCCACACCCTCATCAACCACATCAAGTGTATTATGAAATGTCTCTCCACGGAGGAGGTGGATCGGGAGGATCAAGAGGATCAAGTATTAAAATGTCTCTCACTTTCAAGTGGGTATCAAGATGTAACAAAGCATGGAAGTATGAATCTATGGCATGCCAAGATAATCACTGTTCTTAGATAGAAAAGTAAGGACAAGGCGCGCACACCCCCAGTATGACCCGCATTAGTGTACGATGGATTATTATGTCTGCGCTCTATGTTTCTAGTTGAGTTCCATATTCTAGAATTTATAGAGGCGCTTAAGGACAATAAGCAAGATCTAAGAGCATTTGAGAATATTAGCATGTTTTAAAACTTTATTATCAAGTTGTCTTATGACATACATCACTATGGCATGTAAAGTGGTTTGTTGGTGGATGTTGACTTCGTTTAGAAGGGCGTTATCTCATAAGACCTTTGTGGATACGCGATGTGGAAGAAGCTCGCGTGTCGAGGAAGTTAGGAGTGTGGACTTTTGGAGTAAGTTCGTTCTTAGAAGCACAAATTACAACCATGGCGAAACAATTGGAGAAGATATCTCGCAATTTAGCTCATGATGCCAAATTGTAAGGTTAAAGGACATACCAAGGATAGTTGTCTCGTAAGTCGGTGTGCACCATGTTGTTGGATTGTGAAATTTGTCATTTGGATCGTGATGCATGTAGATGTCCCCTCTACGTTTCGTGATCTGAAGAATGTCCATATTATAAGATTTGTAAAACTCATTTAGACACCTAAAATGGTTACCAATTTAGTGTCCCCCACGTTCATTTAAGTAGCGTGGGGCACCTTTATATCACCACTTTTCCTTTAGGTATTAATTAAATATCTAATTAAACATCTATCTTAAGTTTATTGAATTGTGTTTTACCCATGGATAATTTAACTAAACTATTACATTATCTTAAAGTATCTCTTCAATGCCTAACATATCAATTTTATCCATCTATCGGCTATGTCCCCCAAAAACCCATTTTGAGAGCTGACCCATGGCACCGGAAGTGGATATTTTGTTGGGGGATTGTTGAGGGATCGCTTATCTTTCCAAAAAAATGTCCTTTTTGGCGTTATCTCATAAGTTTGTTGGATGATCGCACCGATGCTTTGGAAGAAGCAATTTTTGAGGAAATTAGGAGTGTGTCGATACAAATATAGGGCCAAAATTTAGTTCAAGTTAGAAAAAAGAACAACAGAGAGTTTCGAAGCATCAAGCATGGGCATTATCTATCAAGTGAAAGCTAATTTATCCAAATGAGATCCGTGAGAGGAGTGGTTTACAAATTGTCCTACCAAGGACATCGTGAGCCTCCAGTTGATCTCTTCGTGACTCGCTCCTACATCACCATGGTGGAGCTTTGTCGGTATCCTATGGCTCCTGGAAATCCAAAGTGGACATCGACGATCTAGCTTTCATTGTTCGTTTCTCAATCTTCTGCAATTTTCCCTAGTCAACGCCCGACCGATCCCATTTATGCCGATTTTCCTAAGACATTGATTCACTCAATCGACGCCGCCCTGGCTGCAGACGAGTAACACAAATCCAACATTGTTTTCATAGTTTCCTATTTTATGTTGCACCTTTCTATCTGTTTACATTTTACTGTCATTTTTAATTAGAAAATCCAGACATTTACTTATATTTTATCATGTATGCTTCTTTCTTTAATTGAAAATGTGGATTGACATCTATTGAGGGAGCTTATTGCTTCCCGCTCCGCTTCTGGGCAGTCCACCCAAATATCTTTTAACATTATCTCTTTGTCAAGTATCTATGTCTTGTAGGTTTCTCGGATCTACTTTGCAACATTGCTCGTAGCGCCCATTTTGATCTACATCGGCTTTCTTTCCTATCTACATCTTCGGGTCTTATCCATCTATCGTATCGATTTCATTTAAGTTTTCGTGGTTTTTTGTGTTTGGTTTGGTACATTAACTTGGACAGTAATGTAACAAGCGCATAAATTCTTGATCTACACTCATACTCATGACACCGCTGATCCGTGAGAGTGATCGAATATTTATGAATCCATTGAGACTTGTGTGTGCGGACTAAGTGTGGTAGATCTAAGGAACAAAGAGAGAAACACAATGAAGGGCGTAATAATGGAGATAACAAGAATATAGGATTTCGTGGAGGATATAGAGGCCGAGGTCGCGGTGGTGGCAGAGGAGGATTTTCTAGAGGAACTTGTTATACATGTGGATCTCCTGATCATTATCAACATGAGTGACCTTAGAATGTATTTTTCTCATGGTGTGGAAAACAACACAAGTTTGAAGAATGCCCTGACTTATATGAGCACATGAGCAAACAACACAAACAAGACAAGGGCACGAGAATGATTAAAGTACAATGTGTAGTTGAATATCAATAGATGCATAAGGTAGCACCTACCCTTGAGTTACAACCTATTCTAGTTACTACATGCATTGAGGTTGCACGTGCACGTGAACCTTTGAAGTATAAACCAACTATAACAAATAAAGAAGTGATAAATGCCAAGTACATTGATGTTGCACATCAGAAAGAGGTTTACTAGGAAACTATGGATGTTATCAAGGATTTGCAAGGAGGGATTTAGATTTTTAAGGAGCAGGCACACATGATGGAATTAGAAAAGAAGGTTGAACTCCCGTAAATGGACGTAGATGACTTAAAAGAAGTGCATCGAATGTTGTGCCAATAGAACATCATCTCTATGTTAGGAGAGTGGTTTGAGAGAAAAGGTACTACACAGTGTCGAGCGCAAGAGGCAGATATTTCATGTAAATCTTCCTCCACGTAATCATGAGTATGATAAGGAGATTACACTAAATGCAAGTCATAAATGGATGGCTTTTGAGCAACATTCGATAGATACAAGTACAAAAGTTAATGTACTTACGTTGGATGTGTTGAATCGGATGGGAAGATGTAGTCGCAAAATCATGCACTTACTACTACGTTTATATTACCAAGTATGTTATTTTATATACGGGTCTCATGTAATAAAATTATTTAGTAATGACCCATCCCCTAGTCTTGTCATTAGTTAGTCGGTCCTCGTTGTCATTTGTCCGGTACAACCGTCGAGTTGTTTATATAGTTTTGGTTGTCTTTTAGGGAGTCTTAGGTGTCGTAATTTGCTTAGTTTTCATCTCCGGTCATCAAATGAGGTGCCTAGGGCGGTGTTGGGTGCCCATGGGCACTCTGGTCCATGATTTTAGTGCCTTGGTCCTCGTAACACTTAGGTATAATTTATCTATTCAAGGTCGGTCTTTGTCATTTTCTCGTTCATTCCCTTAGGTACTAGTCGACATGTCGGGTTATTAATGTCAAAATATGAACAAGAGATCCCAATATAAACATAACATACTCACTACATTATGGGCGGACTATCATCTATCAAGGGCTAGTTATCTACCAAGGCAAGAGACCGCATTTGGGCATCTTCTACATTTACATGACATAAGCATAGGGAAGGGTTGTATTCATTTTATTCCATCCACCATTTACATCTTTACATCTAGTTATTGCCCCTAATTTTGCATCATTGGCGCTAGGGCAACCTAGGCACACAATTGCACACACAAGCACACAAAACTACATAGGGTCTGGAATGTAGTGCAACTTGTAAGTCCACCATTGTGGCAGCTAAGGTCAGTCATAACCATTCATATGCATCTTTCTTTTTTTAGGGAGTTGATATTTTCTATGGGGTTTTGTAGGCAAGTTCTTCATGCATAACTACAATGACATACATGAAGGTATTGTGACAACAAAGTGACCGAGATGAAGATATTGCGAAGAGTTTGTCACATTTTCACATTCAGATCCTGAGCTTTTCTATAGACTAGAGTGCCCAGATTATAGACCAGAGTGCCCATAGCACCCCTGGGCCTCTCTCCCAAGAGTATAGACAAATCTTCATTTGCTACAATTTCCTGGGTACCACCATCATTCCTGCCATGTCTGCACATCATCATGTCTAGTCCTAGACATAGCGAGGTAAGTTAAAATTAGGCTAGTACCTTATCCATTCTATTTCATTTGTTTTACTTCATTCAAATACCAAAATAAAATATTTAACATTTGTATTTCATTTTATGTTAGCTATTTCCAGTATTGTTGCTATTTAGATTAACTTAGAATATAGATTCCAAAACCATATTTTAGTTAATCATTTTGGTGAACCCGTCTTTTCGAATAGTTTTCCCTAGGATCCAATCAAACCCTAATGGCTAAAGATCGCTCATATTCTTTGCCCATTACGTCTCACTTTAACATTAACCCTATTTATGATGAGACTGCCATAGCTGAGCTCAAAGCTCTATATAGTGTTCCACTTGCTACACACGATCATATTTAACAACAACTCTTAGATGGCCAACAATATGTGCCTACTAGTTTTACAAATTCTCCTATAGGCATTAGCATTGTTGAGGATCCTATCACATTTACTCGTTGTACACCATGTCATATAGTCACTTGTGATCCTCCTTTTGATCTTTCGCAAGAAACCTTAGATGATTCTCTTATTGATTACTTGCTAGGAATTAATAATCATTCACAAGTCCATAATGATTCTTCTATTACTTTGGCCACTGATATAGATCCTTCTCATGACTCTACCATTTCTGAAATTGTTTCTCCTACTACATCTCTACTAGTTTGCATGTTCCTTCACATTATGTTGATGATCCTATTGATAGCCTCCTTAGCAATGTTATCACTACTAAGGCTCTATTTGATACTATTGAGGAAAAAAATAGTCATGGTTCTCCTTCTTTCTACACTACTGAATGTGACTTTCTTGCTCCATTGTTACCTTCTCCTGACATTACATCTACTACTATGCATGAGTCACCGCCATCTGTTGCTTATTCTTCTCCTATTATTACATCATCTGCAACTCTTAGTCCATCCTCTGCTATAGATGTGTCTCCATCAGTCACCTCATCTATTAAGGTTGTTTCTGATGCTAGTCCTACCATAGCTATGGATACTTCATCTATCTCACCTAATATAGCTTCCTTGGCACCCACTCCTAGTGTGTCATTAGCATCTAAATCTCCTTTGTCACCTCTTGATATCCCTATGATTACTCATAACGACAAGCTATAACCGCCTAATACTTTTTGCCATCTTCCACCATTCCTTCACACAACATTATCTCTTTAATGCATGCTATAGGTCAACTCCAATCTCAAAGTTCACTTCCTCACTTTAGAAAGTAGAGCCTATTATTCCCAATAATTCATTGACAATAATTCATTACATGGTAATCCAATCCCTAAAAATATTCATAACTTTACATTTCCTCAAGATTTTGTCATGCCTACTTTCACATGTTTTGATGGTACTTGGTGACCCTCATACTCATATTCTACATTACCACTCGCTTATGGCCTCTTATTCTAATGATAGATTGTTACTTAAGGCCTTTCGATATAGTCTTGTTGATGACGCATTACAATGTTACAATCATCTCCCATGGAGGACACTTTCCTCCATCATTTCATCATCAACAATGGCCCTAAAGTCACTTATGATCGCATACCTACTTTACATCAAGGCTCCTTTGAACCTATCAAGGATTATATCTTACGATTCAATGCATGTATACATCAAATCGTCTTCCAAACTATTGACTTTGAAAAGTAATTTATTTTTTGTCGTGGCCTAATTCCTCCACTCAATCAAAGATTATAATATGATACATGTGAGTCATTCATTCTCCTATGTTATAAAGTTATTGACCTAGCAAAATATCTTCTATCATCACATGTCATAGAGCCTACACATACTTCTTCGGCCGTTTCTTCATCTAGTATTCTGCCCGCACCTTTGGTTGAACATCCAAAGAAAGCTCCACCTTTGCCTCACATATAAAGTAATCAAACTCGACCCACTCTACCACAAAATCATACTTCCTCGGATCCACGACAAGCTACTACTCCCATCACTCTACCTAGGTTGCGTGAACCTTTATATTTCTCTCCTCACTCTTGACCACAAGATGTGTTGCATGTGTTACTTAATGAGTAATTAATTTGCCTACCCTCCAACCAACATCATTCACAACACCAATTACAGTGTTAGCGTGACCAACCTTATTGTAATTACCATCACATAAATGGCCATATGGATAATGATTGTCTTGCCCTTCATGATAGATTACAACACTTAGAGGATACGGGTATTATCTACTTGAATCTCATGAATGGTCTATATCTCCTCTACCATGTCGGCGAAGGCCTACTCTACTCAAGTCTTCTTCAGGTACTCGGTTTATCGGTCACTCATTGCCATCACATGTGCATTCTCCACCTCATCTGCTACCTCCACCGTCACATTCATTACATCCATCGCTTTCTCACTATTCACCGCTTCACGTTCTTTATGTCACATGGGCTCCTACAACCCTCTCGCATTTCCCATTGCTCCTCCATACGACATTTAATTCAGTTCATACACTCATATTGCATAGTGTTAGGAATAAAACTTAGCTTAATTCATCATTAGTTGATATTTGAATAAATGTAATATGTTAAAGTATTTAATTTAAATACTTTAAAATTATGTTAATAGGTATTAGTTATCCTTAGTTGTTAGTTAACTAAGTGATAGTGTTCTCATCCCTATGTTTGTGGGATCATGTTCTATCTTGCATATTTTGTTCCTGGATGATTTCCATAAGGGGCAATAGGGGATTGGGGGCAATATGCTATTCTTGCGTATTTGCTCGATTAGGTGATTTGTTTCCATATATTGTGGATGATATAGAAGATGTCCAATATCTATAAATATTGTAACTCTCTCATTTGTTTGTAATGCTTGACTTTGATATTAATAAAATATACAAACATTGTCTTGTTTCTAGGTAAAGCTTTTATGTCAAATATATTTTTCAAGTATTCATTATCAATCCCACATGCTTCCACCGCTTCACGCCACCTTGGTATTTGGTAGGGTATTATTATCACCGTACCCCACGATGACACACTTGTGTTTTTACGGTTCTTACATGTTTGTTGAGGGATCTGTTCTAAGAACCTCATCTAGCGCACTTAATCATTTCTGACGATGATAATGATATAACTTTATAAAATTATAAAGGGGAATCATTAGAATGGATAGAAGGTGGAAGGGTTTTGGTTCATAACGGTCATTTTTTTCAAATTTCAAATGTTGCAATGACCTTTTGTCCATTTTTGCCTGTGACTCGGTGGGTGTGAAGAAATCCTCTATGGGCCATGGGTGCCGCAAGCTCTTGAAGCGCCCTCGGGACCCAAAACTGTTGTCTCAGATAGAGATCTCGAAGGAAGAAAAGGAAGCACCTCGGTCCAAACCAACCTGTTTAGTGAATGGAGTCTGTTTATGTTTCTTTGGCAGATTCGGTTGATCTTGCTTCTCAGATTTCCCTTCTTGGTAAAAGAGATTTAATAGCCAAATTTTTGGGCCATTGTCGACGACCGAGAGCATTCGTAGAATGGTGCGACATACAATGGGGAAGTGGTCTTCGTATTTGGTTCTTGGATAAAGGTTTATTTTTGGTAATTTTCTAGAGTGAAGCGCAAAGGGACAATTCTTTGGCAAGGAAAGACTTCGTCTTTGTGAGAGTCCGGGATTCGCCTTTGTGAATGGTCCACACTCTTCGACACGTAACAAGCTGATATGGAAGACATCCATGTTTGGATTCGGTTATACTCTCTCCCTAGTGAGTTTTGGTCTCCAAATACCCTTACTAAAATTTGCTCTAGCATGGGTCACGTTATTCGCATAGATCCAGTTACTCTTGAAGGCACTCTTTCTTCCTTTCTGCTAGGATATGCATTTCTATAGATTCTTCTAAGAAAATTCAAGAGTTTATTGTCATCTCTTACTCATGCGGGAATGTGTTTGGAACATGGACTACGAGGCGCCTCTCTATGATTGCTTCCATTGCAAATAGCTGGGACATTACCAGAAAGCATGTAAAAATCCCTCTGCGTCCAAAGGCATCATCTGTTTGAAAAAAAGCTTGTCCAATTGGCTATTCCGTAGGTCTCTAACCCGTGGTCCCCTGAAAAGGTCTCTTCTACTAATCAAGCCTCCTCTGGTAAAGCTCTTGATATGAAACCTTTAGATCTCGACCCTAACACCATGTCTCTTATCAAAGAAACACTATCAATGGTTCAAGACTCTACTCCTATCCTTTCCTTATTTCATGAGGGCATCTCTTTAGGGTTGGGTGCATATGTGGTTTCTCTAGAAAAGTGGGTCAATGAGAAGGAGCATATGATTTCCTCCAAAGAAGGTGTTCATGGGGAGTCCTGCATTGCTTTGGAAGAGGAACCTGAGTTATCCCCCTTTGAAACCGCTAGGCTGAGCCCTATTCTCCTAACTCCAGCCATTCTCAATTTTGATATGGTCCCGAAGGCTCCTTTAGGACGTCCCTCCAAAGATTCTTAATCCCTTAAGGAGGTTGCGGTGACCAGAATCGCAACTTCACTCTTTTTATTGTTTTCAAGTAGGAGAGGCTCTCTATCTAAAGAAAAGATGATTTTATTCTCGTGGAATGTTAGGTGTCTTAATGCCCTAACAAATGTCAAAAGTGGATTGTTTGAATGGCTGGTTTCGCAAATGGAAAGGTTGGGAAGGTTGTTTTGTTGATTCTGTTGGTGCCTCAGGTGGTTTAGGCATTCTTTGGAAGACCAGTAGCTGCGGTGTTGAGCTTCTCTTGATAGATCCTAACTTTCTTTAGTGCAAGGTTTTCCTAAAGCATTTAGACGAATCATTTTTTTCTCTACAATGTGTATGGACCAAATAATCCCATCAAAAAATGGGAAACTTGGTCTAAAATTCAGGATGTGCTTGACTCCGCCCCGGACTCTAAGATCATTGTTACAGGGGATTTCAATGCCACTCTTTTAGACAAAGACAAATGGGGAGGTATTCAATGGAAACCATGCTCTCAGGATGACTTCATCACCTTCATGGATTCTGCTAAGTTGGTTGATGTGGAACCCTACATGGGTTGGTTCACATGGAATAATTGGTGCCCTATGTTTCGCTCTATGGTCATTCAACTTGATGATTTTTTATTTCTAAAGAATGTCTTCAACATAATTTACTTCTCAAATGTTCTATCATTCCTTTATCTGGTTCTGATCACTTTCCTTTATCCCTCAACATCTCTTTCGATATTCTGCCACGTCGTTCCCCATTCAAATTTGAGGCCATGTGGATGCAGGATCCCTCCCTCTCGGTCTCTTATTAAAACTTGGTGGGCTTCCTCTATGGTGTCAGGGACTTGGATGTTTATCCTATCTAAAAAACTTTCTTTGCTCAAAGACCACATGTCTGAATGGAACTCCTCCAACTTCAAAAATATTTTTCAAGAAAAATTAAGAGTTGAGAATGAAATCCGAACTCTCAATGAATCAGTTTTTAGATTTGGTATGCATCAGGATGACTTTCTCAAAGAAAAGTCTCTGCTTAGCGAATTGGGAGACCTCCTTTTAAAAGAAGAAACCTTTTGGAGACAGAAGTCACAGGAAGTCCTGGTGGTGATGGGGATAAAAACACTAAATTATTCCATGCCTCGGTTAAATCTGTAACATTCCCATTTTAAGACTTTAGAAATTATATATATATATATATATATATATATATATATATATATATATATATATATATATATATATATATATATATAATGTTCTTTTTCTAAATTCATAATTTAGAACACACATTCTTTATCAACCATTCATATAACAGATAACCATATGCAGCTATAATGACTTGGTGTGCTACCAATCTATTCATTTCATGACTCGGTATACTACCGATCTATTCATGTTTAACATTAAGTATTGAATAATTTTCGTATACTATGTATACTTGGTTCTCTTTCCTGTTCAGGGTATTGAGTGATTTGTCTAAGGAACCTATTTGAATATTTGTTACCAATATTCATCTACATCACGAACCTTAGACTAGGTGACATAGGACAATGCAACCAACAACTTGCGATACTTTGGCCAAATATTTCTAACATATTGTTCATATTACTATTCCTTGACGACATACTCGTCAATCTGGAATACATCCTTCACCCCACTCTATTGTTATCTAGAATGTCCTTTATTGACTTTTGTCAGTCCACTTGCCCAAGGTTTAACCCTAGTTCGAGTTAACAACATACATTATGATAGGAGAGGCTCACTAAGACTTAGGGTAAGTTGGCATACTAGGTCAACCTAAGTCAACCCCATGTGCCAAGGTATCCTGAGTTTTAGGGGGCTACCCCATATCTTAGACATGTTACTAACCAGACCTAGAGAGAAACTAAGATCAAGTCCCATGTGTGTAGATCTAGATGATCAATGTAAAAGGGTGTTACCACATGTTGACTACATTGTTGTATCCTCAAGAAGATCCTAATCTTCTGAAGGTACAACCCTGTAGTTGGTGTGTGCCAACATCCTACATAACAACCTCATTGAGATGTACATACCTCAAGGAGTTTATTATAAATTTAATTAATTTGGATTATTAAAAATATATTTCAGCAACCTTGCCTAACCCTAATCCAACACTCCTTAAGTTCTTCTCTACAATGATTCAATTGATTGTTAAAGAACTTTCTTAGCTTAAGATTGCCTTTAATGTTATTTTCTGGACTTAACAACCGTCAACCATAATAGGATATCAACATCATAAGTTCCATTTATTGTGACTTAACTGTTCAAGGAAGTGTAACAACCATCTAGGTTGTAACTAAGTAGACTTTATTAAACGAAGTCTAATAATTAGGAATCACGTCTTCCATTTTATTTGCATTCACAAGATAGAGGAAGAATCTTCCTTTACATGATTAAGTGCTAGGGCCTAGCACCCCTATAAATCATTACAAATTCAATAGTTATTACTGAATGTTCATTCCATATAATATTACTATATTGAATTGTTTAGTTATGACATCAAATTTTGCATCTTAAGAAGTTGCATCCTATTTAGGGAAATTAGTCCAATTCCCACTGTCAAACTTATCTAAGAATACTCTATTAAGCATATAAATAATATGGAGAATATCAACAAGATAGGATTCCATCTATGCAATGAAAGTACAAGATAATATACACACCCAATGTAAATAAATTCTCAACATTTAATTCATCTCTAAAACTTATACATTTAGGTATGCTACCTAACAACTACCTCCATTACAAAAGAATACTACTTTCTTTTCAATACAATCTCAAGAATGATTCAGAGTTCTTTACAAAAATTAGACTTAAAACAACCAATGATCACATAAGTTTATGCCTTCCTTTTCACTTACGAAGTCCATCTGTAAAAATTGCTAGCATGGGCCAGTTCAATGAACTAAGCATGATAAGCACTAAGCCTTAAAAAGAAGTGCATTCCAATAATTGTTCCATTAAAATAACTCTGCTTTAATGAGACAATTATTACATCAAATAATCAATATATCAAAAGCAACGGAAAAGAAGTACATTTTAAACAATTGATTTCACTTCCAAGAAAAGGACAAAATATAATCCACCATATCAGCCTTACAAAAAGAGTCTAATTGATCCTATCAATTATCCTTAGGAAAACAACATATCATAACATCTCATTGTTCCCAATTTTTCATAAAAGAAAACAACATTTATCTTTGCTTCAAGCTAAAGGAAGAGTTTTAAGCATGGTTCATATTAGGATGACTCATCTAACTCCTAAACAAAAGAAGAAGAAGAACCATTACAACCATGCCCAAACACAACACATCCAGAAACATAACAGACTCAAAACGTGTTTTACTGTTTCTTATAAAGGATAACTACCTTAAAAATTTCTAACATTTAAGATATTCATCATAATAGAATTCCATCTTAATCCAAGAAGATAGAATACAAGAGACAAAACTTTCTCATCTCAAACCAAACAAGTAAAGTCTTATCAAACAAACAGTCTGCCAAACAAGCTTACATTTTCTAGCTAAATAAAACCGAATAATCTAATCTATTCCAACATCATTTCTACAAAATATTTGATCAAGGAAGACCAAACAACTCATGAAGAAATCTCCATTTTTAAAGAGAATCAAAATAGAAGAGTTCAACTAATAATCTATTCAGTAAAAAGAAAGCACGCTGCCATATTTCTTATACTTCTTTACTTTCAAGGAGCACAAGTTTCAATTCCATACATAGAATGAAATAAAAATAGCAGACCAAAAACACAGTCGGTTTTAAAGGAATCACATTCCTTTCCTATATAAAGTCACAAGGTGTATTTATAGTATCCATGAAGAGATAGAAAAATAACCGATCAGTAATTTTAACATGATCAAAAGTATCAACAACTCAGATTGAAATCCCATAGTCAGATTTCATTTTTGTATTACAAAAAGAATAACCAATTCTTGATTCAATAAGTATTATAATACAAAACTATTAGAACAGAGTCAAGTAATCCCTCCATAACAGTACAGAGTACTAATTTATTAAGTTCTTCTCATAAACGAAACCCAGAACCTATTCTAAGAGATCTGAAGATACAAGTTTCCATGGAACAGAGAGGAAAAGAGTACCCTCAATTAAATACCATTGACATCTCAGAAAAGAAGAAACAGTTCTTAAAATGAATTACCAAATTTATTCATCAAACAAGGATGTTTTCCGTCAAGATCTCTAAGAGTTTTCCCAACAACTAAACCAATTATTCTCCCAATTTTCTTTGAGCAAAAACTTGACAAAAGAGTTGTAAGTTTTAAACGTTTATTACAAGTAGAACCCAACTCCAAAGTACTAGAACAGAGTCGACACGAAGTCCTAACAAGTTCAGAACTATACAAATAACCAAATATGAATGCGATGAAAATACAAACCTCCATTAACAGTTCAAAATTCCACTAAATAAAACACGGTACAGAGCCACATACAATGTCAACAATAATCCCAATTTATCCAAAAATACAAACACCGGTTCATAGTGACAAATAGCTCCAACAAGAGTTTGTATCAAAACGCGAAGCCCAAATACTAGCTCCTACGGCCTCAAGGTTCCTACAAAGTTCATAATCTACACAAATAATAGAATACAAGTGCCGTGTATATTATGTACTGACATTAATAGTCCAGGTTGTCATAAGGAAATAAAACTCAAGCACCGAGTTACATACGGACTTCAGCAACAGTCTAGGATTATCCAAGATTCGAACAACTGGTTCAGAATAACAAGAACCTCCATCAACAGTTCTCAACAAACACAAAACCAGAACCAAGTTCCAAACCAAATACGAGCTTAAATAAAGGCTCAACAAAAACACGATCTCAACACAAGCTCAAGATCAAATAAAGCACAAACTCCAACAAGGTCAGATAGAACCCAAGGTTCTCAAAAACTCTGAACCATATCTAAATAGCAACAAAGATCATTTAAACAAAATACTTCAATTACCCAGTTCTAGAATGAAAACCCGAGCTACGAGAGATACGCGCATGCATTCTCTTTTTAAGAACTATACATGGTAAGTTTCCAAACAGAACATCATTTACCAAGGATTCAAAACCAATATCACAAGATTTAATA